>APFE031512074.1:0-16803 GCA_000404065.3 Pinus taeda | reverse complement strand
GGTAGGGTAAGTTAGGCTAGCTAGGGTAGGTTAGGTTAGGCTAGGCTAAGATAGGTAGCTTAGGCTAGGGTAGGGTAGGGTAGAATAAGCTAGGTTGGATAGGGTAGGCTAGGCTATGGTAGGCTAGGCTAAAATGGCTTTTCTACGCTAGGTAGGCTTGTCTAGGCTAGGTAGGCTTGGCTAGGCTAGGTGGGCTTGGGTAGGCTACATTAGGCTAAGTAGAGTAGGCTAGGGTAGGCTAGAGTAGGGTAGGTTAGGATAAGGTAGGCTAGGCTACAGTGGGATAGGCTTGGCTTAGGTAGGCTAGGCTACGATTAGGATAGGGTATGTTAGGGTAGGCTAGGGTAGGCTAGATAGGTTAGGGTAGGCTAGCTAGGGTAGGCTAGCTAGGGTAGGGTAAGGTAAGGTAGGCTACCTAGGGTAGGTTAGGTTAGGCTAGGCTAAGTTAGGTAGCTTAGGCAAGGGTAGGGTAGGGTAGGATAAGCTAGGCTGGATAGGGTAGGCTAGGCTATGGTAGGCTAGGCTAAAATGGCTTGTCTAGGCTAGGTAGGCTTGGCTAGGCTAGGTGGGCTTGGCTAGGCTACATTAGGCTAAGTAGAGTAGGCTAGGATAGGCTAGAGGAGGGTAGGTAGGCTTGGCTACGCTAGGGTATGGTAGCATAGGCTAGGTAGGTTAGGGTAGGCTAGCTTAGCATAGGCTAGGTTGGGTAAGATAGGGCAGGTTAGGCTATGCTATGCTAGGATAGGCTAGGCTAGGGTAGAGTAAGCTAGGCTTGGCTAGACTAGGCTAGGCTACACTAGGCTCGGATAGATAAGTTAGGGTAGGCTAGCATAGGCTAGGGTAGGGTAGGTAGGCTACAATAGGCTAGGGTAGGTAGGTTGGGCTAGGGTAGGCTAGGCTAGTGTAGTCTATGTAGTGTACGATAGGGTAGGGTAGGACAAGGTATGGTAGGTTAGGCTAGGCTAGGATAGGCTACGCTAGGCTAGGCTATGGTAAGGTAGGATAGCCTAGGGTATGCTAGTTAGGATAAGCTTGGGTAGGTTAGGATACGCGACGATACGCTAGGCTTAGGTAGGTTAGGATAGAGTAGTCTAGGCTAGGATAGAATAGGCTAACATAGGCTAGGGTAGGCAAGGGTAGGCTAGGCTAAGCTAGCGTAGGTTAGGCTAGGGTCGGCTAGGTTATGATAGTCTAGGTTAGGATAGGATGGGATAGGCTTGGCTTAGGTAGGCTATGCTAGGCTTAGGATAGGGTATGCTAGGGTAGGTGGGTTTTGCTAGGGTAGGCTAGGTGGGCTAGCCTAAGATAGGTTATGCTATGCTAGGTAGGGTAGGCTAGGCTAGTGTAGGCTAGGTAGGCTAGGGTAGGGTAGGCCATGGTAGGTTAGGCTAGGGTAGGCTAGGGTAGGCCAAACTAGACTCTGATAGTGTAGGGTATCGTAGCATAGGGTACGCTGGCTAGATTAAGCTTGGGTAGGGTAGGATAGGCAAGGCTAGGCTAGGTTTATGTAGGTTATGATATGCTAGGATAGGTTAGGCTAGGCTAGGGTAGGCTAAACTAAGCTAGGTTATGGTAGGATAGGTTAGACAAGGGTAGGGTAGGCTAAGCTAGGGTAGGTAGGCTTCGTTGGGCTAGGTGGACTTGGCTAGGCTAGTGCATGGTAGCGTAGGCTAGGTAGGTTAGGGTAGGCTAGCTTATGCTAGGCTAGGTTGGGTAAGATAGGGCAGGTTAGGCTATGCTAGGGTAGGGTAGGGTAGGCTAGGGTAGAGTAAGCTAGGCTTGTCTAGACTAGGCTAGGATACACTAGGCTCGACTAGGTAAGTTAGGGTAGGCTAGCGTAGGCTAGGGTAGGGTAGGTAGGCTACGATAGGCTAGGGTAGGTAGGTTGGGCTAGGCTAGGCTAGGCTAAGCTAGGATAGGCTAGGCTAGGCTAGGCTATGGTAAGGTAGGATAGGCTAGGATATGCTAGTTAGGATAAGCTTGGGTAGGTTAGGATAGGCGAGGCTATGCTAGGCTTAGGTAGGTTAGGATAGACTAGGCTAGGATATGTTAGGATAGGTTAGGGTAGAATATGCTAGGCTAGGGTAGTGTATGCTAGGCTAGGGTAGAATAGGCTAACTTAGGCTAGGGTAGGCAAGGCTAAGCTAGCATAAGCTAGCATAGGTTAGGCTAGGGTAGGCTAGGTTATGGTAGGCTAGGCTAGGCTAGGATAGGATAGGCTTGGCTTAGGTAGGCTAGGCTAGGCTTAGGATAGGGTATGCTAGGGTAGGTTAGGTTATGCTAGGGTAGGCTAGGTAGGCTAGCCTAGGATAGGTTATGCTATGCTAGGTAGGGTAGGGTAGGCTAGTGTAGGCTAGGTAGGGTAGGGTAGGGTAGGGTAGGCAATGGTAGGTTAGGCTAGGGTAGGCCAGACTAGACTTTGATAGTGTAGGGTAGCGTAGCATAGGGTACGCTATCTAGGTTAAGCTTTGGTAGGGTAGGATAGGCAAGGCTAGGCTAGGTTTGTAGGTTATGATATGCTAGGATAGGTTAGGCTAGGCTAGGCTAAGCTAAGCTAAGCTAGGTTATGGTAGGATAGGTTAGACAAGGGTAGGGTAGGGTAGAGGAGGGTAGGCTAAGCAAGGCTAAGATAGAGCAGGGTAGTGTAGACTTGGATAGGCTAAGCTAGGGTAGGATAGGGCAGGGTATTGTAGGCAAGGCTAGGGTAAGGTAGGGTAGGTAGGCTAGGCCAAACTAAGTTAGGGTAAGCTAGGTTAGTGTAGGATAGGGTAGTCTAGGGTATGGTAGGCTAGTTTAGCATAGACTAGGCTAGGGTAGCATAGGCTAGGTTAGGTTAGGCTAGGCTAGGCTAGGCTAAGGTAGGCTAGGCTAGGGGAGGATGGGATAGGCTTGGCTTAGGCAGGCTAGGCTAGGCTTAGGATAGGGTAGGCTAGGGTAGGCTACGCTGGGCTAAGTTATGCTAGGTAGGCTAGGTCAACTACAGTAAGCTAGGTAGGCTAGGTAGGTTAGGTAGGCTAGGCTAGGTAGGCTAGGGTTGGGTAGGGTGGGCCAGGGTAGGTTAGGGTAGGTTAGGGTAGGGTAGTTTAGGGTAGGGTAGGCAAGGCTCGACTACGGTAGTGTAGGTTAGCATAATGTAGGGTAGGCTAGCTAGGCTAAGCTTGGATAGGGTAGGATAGGCTAGTGTAGGCTAGGGTAGTCTAGGGTAGGCTAGGCTAGGTTAGAGTAGGGTAGGCTAAGCTAGGGAAGGGTAATATAGGGTAGGGTAGGTTAGGGTAGGGTAGGCAAGGCTAGTTTAGTGTATGGTAGGCTAGGGTAGGGTAGCATAAGGTAGGCTAGGGTAGGCTAGGCAAGGATAGGTAGGTCTGACTATGTTATGGTAGGGTAGGGTATGGCTAGGGTAGGTTAGGGTATGGTAGGTTAGGCTAGGGTAGTGTAGTCTAGGCTAGGCTAGACTAGGCTAGGCTAGTGTAGGCTGGGATATGTTATGGTAGGCTAGGATTAGGCAGGGAAGGCTAGGATAGGTAATCTGAAATGTTTAAACTTGAAGATTTTTAACAATTTGTATTTTAGGCTAGGCTAGGCTTGGCTAGGATAGGCTAGGGTAAGCTAGTTTGGGGCAGGCTAGGGTAAGCTAGTCTGGGGTAGGCTAGGGTAGGCTACCTTAGGCAAGCTTACGATAGGCTACCCTAGCTTAGGCCAGGCTAGGCTAGGTTAAGATAGGGTAGAGAAGGCCAAGTTAGTTTAGGCTAGCCTAGCCTAGGCTAGGCTAGGTTAGGACAGGGTAGAGAAGGCCAAGCTAATTTAGGCTAGCCTAGCCTAGGCTAATCTTAGAATAGGGTAGGCTGATCTAGTTGAGGCCATGGTAGACTAGGCTCGTTTAAATGAGGCTAGGCTAAGCCAGGATATGTTGGGTTACACTCAACTAGTTTAGGCTAGATTAGACATGTGTTAGGCTATGTTAGATAATCTAGTTTAGGATAGGTTAGGCTAGGCTAGCTCAGGATAAGCTAGTTAAGGTAAAGCTAGGCTAGGAAAAGTTATTTTAGTCTAGGATATGCTAGGATATGCTAGATTAGGCCAGGCTAGATCAGCCTAGTGGCTAGGCTAGATTGGGGGAGGCTAGATTAGCCTAGATTAGATTGGATTAGGCTACACTAGGCTAGGCTAAGTTAGGTTAGGGTAGGCTAGATTAGGCTAGGCTAAGCTAGGAGAGGCTAGATTAGGATAGGTTGGATTAGGCTAGATTAGATTATGCTATGCAACACTAGTATAGGCTAGGCTAGAATAGTGTATGCTAGATTAGGCTGGGCTGGGCTAGGCTACACTGGTTGTACGAATGATGCCCTAAATCCTCATATAAGGGATATGTGTAGGTATTATGATGGTTTATGCCTTTGTCTCAAACATATTTTAGTCTAGCCTTTAGCTACATATGTGACGATTTCACTCCATGAATTGTAACACTAATATGTACAATTTCATATTCATATAGCTATGGATAGAAAGAAGACATACCATCATTGAAAATTTAGAAGATTATTGTTGAGATATAGAGAGGATATTAAAAATTATTTGGTGTTCTAGTAACATATTAATTTGTGCTTTCATGTCTACTAATATGCTTGATTCCACCAGGAATAATGAAAAACACAATTTTATGAGTCTAGGAAACTATAGATCTTTGAACTCAGTGGTCACTAATTATGTGTTGTCACAATATATCCACCTGCTAGCAACAAAAGTTGTAAAGGGAGAGTATATACCAATCATATATCTATCTATATTAGATAAAAATGTTGAGGGATGCCTAGAGAGGAAAACATGGATCTTAACCTAGATTGTGCAATGTAGGGATTATTTGAGGTAAATAAAACTTAATTGATATTATGTTGTTTTGAGCTAGCCATAAATCTAGTGAAGTCAAAATATCAACATAAAAGTTATATTGTGAGACTCTGTTTAAAGGATGAATTTTGTGTTGAAATATATTTAGATTACTACAAAATAAATAATACCAAAAAAAACCTTTTATTTTATGCCTCTTCTCTGAAACAATTAACATACATTTTCAAAGTTTTTATGAATTTTAGGTAAATAAAATATTTTATTGATTTTTTAAGTTTTTATTTGAACTATAATTTTGATCATTTAGTCCAATACAAAAGTCATGAATATTGAAGGAATTGTAATTTTAAAATAATAAAATTTATAACTTTATAAAGGTTACAGAAAACTAATCAATATTATCTAAAATTTTGTATTAGTCTTTTCATTTTGTTCACCATTTAATGTCGGGGACAAAGAAAATATGAGGACCATTACATTCTATGTATAAGGATTATTGATATTATTTATATGTGATTATGTGATTTACAATTATATTCAACACTTTTAACATTATCATAGATATATAAATTAATTTTAAATGTTAGGAGACATCAATTCATTCTTCATAAACATCCATACTTTCCTTATAATGCATCTTCTATAAAAAATATCCTAGATCCATCTTAAATTCAAACCTATTAAGTAGATAGAGTGATAAGGTCTTTCATGTTGCAAACCTTTCTTTGAGTTTTGCGCCAAAAAAAGAGGTTTTCATGTTGAAATATTTGATCTCTCTTAGTTCTTGATAGATCTAAAGTAAAGATAGATCTCTGTTGGTTCACCTCCACAATAAATTACCTTGTGTTATCTATAAATTTAAGGTGGAAATAAATCACAAAAAAACAAATTCAAAAACCAATGTTAAATTTCAACAACGAACTCTCTTTCACTCTATATAACTCTTTCTCTATCTCACTCATGCTATCCCTCTCTCTCACAATGTCTCTTAATCTTTTTCTCTATGAATCTTACTGTGTGTCTCTCGCACTCTCTCTATGATATTGTATCATTCTCACTCTCTCTCTCTCTCTCTCTCTCTCTCTTTCTCTCTCTCTCTCTCTCTCTCACCCTCTCATTCTTTGTCTTACTCCCTTTCTTCCCCCTCTCCCTCTCTCTCTTTCTCTCTCTCTCTCTCTTTTGCTCACTCCCTTTCTACTTCCTCTTCCCTTCCCCCCTCTCTCCTCCTCTACGTTTCCCTCCCTCTCTTCATCTATATCTCAATTTCTTTCTCTCACTTGCTCTCGCTCTCTCTTGATATCTCCCTCTCTCACTGTCTCCCAATATTTTTCTTTCTCACTCTCAAAATGACTATCTCACATAATCTCTCTAACATTATAACCTTCTCAATCTCTCTCTCTCTTTAAATTTATTCCCCTCTCTCGCTACTCCTCTCACTCTCACTCTCTCTCTCCCCTCTTCCACTTTCAATTTTTCTTTCCCTCTCTCATTTCCCTCTCTGTCTCCCTCCTCCTCGTTCGCTCTCCCTATCTCTCATGTCCTCTCCCTCCGCCTCTCACTCTTCCTCCCTCTGATTCTCCATGTCCCTCTCTCTCCCTATCTCTCTCTCGATATCCACCCCTGCTCTCCCTCTCTCTCTTCCTTTCTCTATGTCTCTTTCACTCCTTCCCTCTCTCCCTTTCTTACTCTTTCTATCTTAATCCCTCTCTCTCTTATTCTCTCTCATTCTCTCTCCACGTTCCCCTCCCCCGTCTCTCTCTCTCTCTTAAATATATTTCAGTCTCTTAGACTCTCTCTCAATCATCTCTTACCCATTCACCCCTCTCTCTCTTTCTCTATGTCACCATCACTCCCTCACTCTCTTCCCCCTAAACCTAAAACTTAAATCTTAAATCTAATTTTGAAACTTGACTTCACTTAACATTACATAGCATTAAGTGAATCTAATTCTTTCAAAAAAAATATATGGTGACAATATACATTTTTATATACATCATAAACATGAAGATTATACAATATTAATAGAAGAATCATGTGTCGTTTAAAGTGGAATTTAACAAATTAAATATAGAAACATGCATTCTAACAATTTTATAAAAAATACAAACTTCACTTCAAATTACTTAGCATTAACTCAAACTAATTATTTCATCCAAAATATATGGTGACAATATACAATTTTATATACATTATAAACATGAAATCGTTCTTATTATATTAATAAATGAATCACAACCCATTATGTCATTTAGAGTGCAATTTTAAAACCTAAAAATAAAAGCATAACTTCTAGCAATTTAAAAAAAAAAATACATTGTAACATTAGTATTTTTGATAAAGTAATAATAACCCTGCAATATTTAAATGCATGTTAAATAAAAATACATTTCCATATTTAAAAAGAAGAAAACATAAAAATTATAGCCAACATAATTAAATAACAAATTCATATAACCTTACACCAAAAATATATATTTTATCATAAATACAACTGAATGTAGTTTTATAATGAAAACAAATAAACAAATATATGATTATAAAAAATACAAATATATAATATATATAAATAATGAAAAATATATATCATGACATGTATTTTTTTATATATAAAAAAGACCATAAAAGAATTCAAGATTTTTTTCCCGTTAACGATAGCATCGATCATAAACATATTAATTTAATGGAAAAAACAAAACTACGATAGCATCGATCATAAATAGACCGGGTTAAACAAAACGAAACTCAAAAAAACATAATAATAATTTAGTGGGAATCTCGATATACTAAAACAGATGGACTCAAACAAGGTAAACTTTGATCTCTATATATTAAAATAGATGGAGTTAAACAAAACTTAACTTAAACTAATAAAAACTAAGAAAATATTTAATCCTGTACTTCATTTGTAATTCGGGCCGTAGTCTGATCTCATTTGGTCAGAGGGATACAGAAACGAAATGCTTCGCGAGATGCTGAACATGTTAGAAATGAGTGTTTTGAAGGAGTGAGAGAGTGCAGCAGAACAAAGCTTGAGTAATAATAAAATGTACCTCGAATAATAGAATGTAATAATATACATAAATGTTGAACTGAAATCAATATTATATTTATTTATTTATTTATTTATCATAATATAATCAAGTATTTATTTATTTAATATATATTTTTGATAATATAATATATTAATTTTATTTATTAATAAATATTCAGTATTTTGTTTTTTATGTTTTTTTTTAAATTACTTTTTTTATTTTTCAATTTGTGAAAATAAACAAAATATTTTTTTCAAATATATAAAAAATACAATTTGCCAGAAATATTATTAGTTTTTAATTTTATACCAATAAGCCTCTTCTTATTGGAATGGCTATCTCTTCCACACTAGTTTTGATTAACAAATTAGATCGTGTGTGATGATGAAATTCATTATATTCTCAAGACATTTCATGATGGGCCTTATGGACTAAATTTTGTAGACAGGAGAATAGGTCATAATGTTCTTGACCATGAAAACTTTAACGTACCACTAGACCTCCATTTAAAATATAACTTCCTCTAACCACTAATGATGTACTTGTAGAATTGAATCTCCTTGACTCAAGGAAAATATCGATAATAAATATCCAGTAGTCAATTATACAACTAAACTTTCTTCACTTACACAAATTCATACATAGATAACTTGTAATTGTTGATATTGAAGTACCAAATAACAACAAGATTCATCATATTCTAATAGATTCACATAAATAAATCAACAATATATTCTCTCAGTTCTGAACAATATCAAGAACTACTAATTTGAACTATGCCACTCTGTTCATTAATTGGTTATGCATCTTTCCATTTGAGACAAACGAATATAGGAAAATAATTAACAAATAATAAAACCAATTATAGTTTTCTTCCACTCCATATATACATTCATTATTGAAAATATGAAACCCATAAAAATAAAAATAATCATAGCATGACTTCACATATTTTAAGGAATGACTAATAGATTCTTTGGAGGAATAGCTAGTAAAAACAAAATAAGAATGATTTTCTTACAAGGAAACGAAAGTAATCACCAAAACTCAAAATGGTGTGGGCAATGTGCACAGGACAAGAGGGAATTATGGATTCCAATTATCAAGTTTTTCATACAAATATTACATATTGATATTGTGGGATCATTTCTAACATTTGGATGAAGCATTGAGAATGAGGATATAAGAAGAAAAAGTCCTTGCTTTCACTCGATTCCAATTTGACTTCTCTACAATTACTTGCAAGGGTACACACCTGTTGTGGCATCGAATGTATGCACAATTATGTAAAGTGGTAACCTTCGATGCAGACCTTTTTGATCCAGTTATCATCCATGGAACCTAACCAAAATATGTTTATGTTTCCAAATAAGAAGAGGTTTAGATTCAAGAACCAAAAAAAATAATATTCAAAGATTGAATTCCATTACAAAAAAATATTGGGTAAATCAAATTTATTTTCCATCTACGTTTTTTGTTAATGTGTTTATGATGATGCATTCATTTGTTGTTCCTTATGCCTCCTACACCATATTCATCTTTGAAAATTATCCCGTGGACACAGGAAACAACAACTACATGACCATGCTCGTGAAGGTCAAGATGTGGTACAATGTCACTAACTTCACCAATCACTTTCCCACTCGTAGGTTTTGTAATGGTAGAATACAAAGACACCATGAGTTAAGTCAGTGATGGAATTCACAGGAATGGATGTTCCCATTCCAAAATCCAACCAAGCATTCCATAGTAATGAAAGTTCCAAGGAATGTGTTTGTGTCTTGTTATATTAGCCTCTATTTCATAGGTAAAGCACAACATCGTTAGGCAATTGAGGTATACAATCAGACCATCAAAATTATGTTGAACTGATTAGGTAGAAGAAATCTCTAATCAGGATATTTCACACAAAAATCAATGGGGAACCTCGGGATGTAACTTAGTGCACTGGCAAATTAACATAAAGGAAATGTGATGCATAAAATAAATAGAAGCAGATGAATGTATAGATTAATCAAGAACCTTGGGTATAAAATTTTGTTTGACAACAGTTTCAATTATTTTGCATAGAGCTTAAAGAATTGTCCTTGTTTTCAGAACTACTGGAACGGATGAAGATTTGGATCAAGCTAGATAACCGTTTCAACTTTTCTTTTATTGTAGACATGCATGTATACCCTCAGCTTTACAAGGCTTTAGACCACTAATGTTTAATAGTTTGTAGATTCAATGGATAGATGGAGAATACCGACTGTACCAGCAGATGCATATATAAACACATAAGAATGGCCAGCTACAGGAAGTAAATGAAGCTTGCAAATCTAATTTATCAATGCAAAGATAAGATGACAATTATCTGGTATTAGACACAGAAGAAACATGAACAACCTGTTCAAGTGCAAGCTTAGAAAATAAGAGAAAATGGAAATGGAACATATAACAACAAAAGAAGATTATATTGCTAGAATGAAGATGAGAAGCTTGAGTAGCAAAGTATCCATAGTCTCCAGAAGTTGAACCCTTGTTACTCTGAATTTTCACATATTTATAGGCCCTTACAATGCTCTCGAGCTTTCTGAGGTTCGCGAGGTCTTAATCTATTCCCTCTGTCTTTAACAACTTGATGCCCTGACTAGGCATGCATGGGCTCGGAGGTTTCTTCTCTAAAGCAGAGTAACCTCATTCTGGTACTTTGTTGTGCTGGCAGGGAGCTCGCTCATGCCAGAGATGCCCCTTGATCACTTTTGTTGGTTTTGGCTCTATTGCATTGTTGATGCTCCATGATCGCTTTTGTTTCGGGCTGCGTCGTGCTATGGCCCTTTTTTTCCCTTTCTGGCCTCTGTCTCCTGGTAACTGTTCCTTGGCCTCTGTTCTATGATGGAATGGGTCTACGAGCCTTTGTAATCCCTTTAAATCCTAACAATGATTGTTTTATGTTTTATACAAAAAATTCTACAACACTGCAAACTCCCACTAAGATCTATTTATTTCAGAGTTTAAAATTCCTTGGACTCTATCTATTCCTATATCAGGTCCATCCTTATCGCTATCGCAAATCGCAAGTGGCCCGTTCCCTTGCTTCCCCTTTGTATTTTAGAAATACATAAAAAACTGCGAAAATGCATTGAAAATGGATTTTCTGGGACCTCAAATATTATGAAATAATATTTAGAATACCGTCAGGTCTGGTTCATTGTGTAGCACACATATATGTGTAAAGGCCCCTCTCCCTGGTGTTGCTCTGATGCGATATAGTGATATTATCTGATCACAATTGCATATCATGCCCGAAGCCATTGATAGCGCTATTCGTTAATCTCTGATAGTGATTGTGTGATGCGATGTGGATCGTTGATCTACGTGCTTGATCGACGGTCCATGTTGCATCATTGATCATTGTCGCAAGTTCCATACAATATGTGTCGATATCCACCAATTGACTTCGTCGATTGTGACCCGCCGATCAAATCTAGACCATTGATCGGCCAAATATAACAGTTTCTATGTGTATCAATGTTTATGCCTCTAATACTTGGTTTTTCGTTGTTTCCTATGGTTTTCTACCTCCTGACAGTGCTTTTCTACCATTCCGAGGACTCTTGGCATGTTATTATTTTGATCTTTGAGTGATCCTTAAGAAAATTTTGAAACTTCTAGAGTGTTTTGGATTCATTTTTGGGTCATTTGCCAACAAGGCTAACATTGGCTACTTCTGGGGATGAAAGCCTCCCTCTGAGGTTTCAAGAACTACAGAGCAATGCGTTTATTATAAAACCAAAATCAAATCTATCTCCTAGTGTTCCATTGGGCATGGAGCCTATATTGTATAGAAAAAATAAAAACTGAAAAACATATTTACAATATCAAGGCTTTAAAGCCTTAAATGAAATCAATTTTCAAGAATCGCCCATTGACCAGGCCGCCAAAGACATCTTCCCCTTCCAGACTGTGTAGAATAAAGGTATTGTTCTACTGAATTTGGGAGATGACAAATGGACCTGTCCATAAGGAGTCAAACTTACCATGATTACCTTTCTTTTCCTTCATCACATCCCATTTGAGAAACCAGTCACCAACTTGGAAATTATCCATTTCTGTTTTCTTGTCAAAGGTTTCTTTGATTTTCTTCTATGAAATTTTGACTTTTCAACCAGATGCTCTCTAATCTGTTGTAATTCAACCAGGTTATTCATTCTCCTTACCATGTCATTCATTTCATCCTATTCTTCTTGAAAGAATTTGGCCATAGGGAGAATAAGCTAGATATGAAAAACAACATTATTGCCATAAACCAGCTTGAATGAAGAATTTCCTATGGACTTCTTCTTGGTAACTTTGCCAGCCCACAGTGCAAACTTCAACTTGGAATCCCATCTCTTTTTGTTGTTCTCCTACTGTTTTTTTACTATCCTTACAAGACTCTTGTTAGATGATTATTCCAGGCCATTACCTTGAGGATAATATGAGGTATAATGCACCAATTGAATTCCCATGGATTCACACATGCCCACCTAATCTTCTGACTTGAAAGTTGTTGCATTATCAATGACTAGTTTGGTTGGGCACCCAAATCTAGTGAAAATGTTCTCATTCAAGAAATTTATGACAACTTGATGATTATCATTCTTAGTGGGTATGACATCGATCCATTTGGTAAAATAATCAGTGGCTACCAAGATCCATTTGTGTTGGCAGGGACAACAGTTCTTTAAACATGAGTTTCCTTGGCATTATTCATATTCAACCTCAGGTTATATCTGTGCTGATCTTCATTTTGTAGAACAGCTCCACCATCCACTTTTGGTTGATCTGGTCATTGAATAATGACTTTTCCTAGGAAGCTAAGGTTAAAAAGGAGGCACTGCCTTTGTCTTCCATACAATGGATCTCATCATCTTCATCAAACTACTCTTCGTCCACGACTACGTTCTGGAAAGGGGTGTTCACCGTTTTGTCTTCATTTGCATCTTTTCTTCTTTGTAGAATCTGCAACTGCTCATTAGCTCTTCTATATGGATTTGGATTTGGATTTGTAGGAGTAAAGGTATTATGAACTCTTCCTTTCCTAGGGTGCTGCTCAACCTTTAACTTGGAGATTTCAGAGGCTAATGACTCTATCATCTTAGTCATTTTATCTATCTTAGGGTTTAAAGATGATGAAGACTTGCCCCTTTGTCTTCTTCTATCAACATTTCGCTTGAGCTTATCTGTAGCCATGATGTTTGATTCTACTTCCAAGCTGCATCTTGCATATCAGCCAAGGTAGCACATTGCCTCTCCCTCAATAGTAGACCGAAGTCAAATCAAAAGCACTGGCATAGGTGAGTTTAGTAGAGGTAGTGGTGGGTTTTACTTCAGCTGGTATATTGTTGTACATGTGGTTAAACCTCTTACTAAAATCAGAAAGCAACTTACCATTTTCCCTCTTTATGTTGCCAAACTCGGTGGGGTAGTAGAGTAGATCCTTCTTATACCCCCAATGATTTAGGAATGCATCATCTAAAGCCTCAATATCTGCTATAGATCTTGGGGTCAGTTCTCTGAACCATTTTCTACCCTCTCCATCTAGGCTTTGGATAAATACTCTCATCCACACATCATCTTCACTAATGTCCAAGTTATCAACATAGCTATAGAATGATTCAAGATGATTCTCATCTATAACAACTTAAGTCCCAGTGAACTTGGGCCTATACTTCTGCTATTTTGTAGTAGGCATGGAATTCAAAGGAGTGGGCACTACTAGAGTTCCATACCTAACAGCTATGATTCTTTCCATTTTTGTAGGTTCTTGTGGTCCTGCCATAGCTGTGGTGGCTATAAGGGTAATGGCAGTCTGAATGATAAAGGGCTGAGGAGTGACTGATAAGACTAAGGGAGTATGATGGGTATAAGGTAGGGTTTCCTTTGGGCATACAACAAAAGGAGAACCTAAAGAATAAGGAGCTTTATGAATCTCTCATATTTTCTCTTCACTACTAGTATTAGATGTTATACTCTCAACATGTATTTGTTCTATTACAGGATTTTCCTGAAGAGATATAGAATATTGTTTAGATTTACTTGAACATGATGCTCCTTTCTGGAATACTTTTCTTTCTTTGATGATTTTCTTAGGATCAAATACTCGGTCAGCTTGTGGCTTCTGAGGATTTCTCCGAGTATGCCTCACAAACTGAACCAAAACTATGAAGTGGAGTCACCAAGAGGTTTTTCCTCTAGTAGAGTTGCTAGATAGATGATTACAATCGAAAAAGTGCCCAGACTTTGTCTATCATCAAAACTGGATCTGTGTCGTCTCCCAGGGAAGCTCAGCTTCAGTTTCCTCTCCCCAGCAACGATGCTAATTATGTTATCACTCCATGAAACTCTCCTAGGTTGCAACTCAGAGATGCTTCGTAACATATAATCTTCAATATTGTTCTCGAAACTATTGGAATGGATGAAGGTCTGGATCAAGTCAGATAACCATTTTAGCTCTGTTTTTACTCAAGACATGCATGAGCACGCTCAACTTTACAAGGCTTTAGACCACTAATGCTCAATAGTTTGTAGATTCAATGGATAGATGGAGAATACCGACTGTACCAATAGATGCACATATAAACACATATGAATGGCAAACTACAGGAAGTAAATGAAGCTTGCAAATCTAATTTATCAATGGAGAGATAAGATGACAGTTATTTGGCATTAGACACAGAAGAAACATGAAAAACCTATTCAAGTGCAAGTTTAGAACATAGGAGAAAATGGGAATTGAACATATAACACCAAAATAAGCTTATATTGCTAGAATAAAGATGAGAAGCTTGAGTAGCAAAGTATCCACAGTCTCTAGAAGTTGAACCCTTGTTACTCTGAATTTTCACATATTTATAGGCCCTTTTACAATGTTCTCGAGCCTTCTGAGGCTCGATAAGTCTTAATATATTCCCTTTGTCTTTAATGACTTAATGCCCTAACTAGGTACGCATGGGCTTGGAGGTTTATTATCTAACAAAATAGTAACCTCATTATGGTACTTTGCTATGCTGGCAGGGAGCTCGTTCATGCCAGAGATGCCCCCCGATCGCTTTTTTTGGTTTTGGTTGTGTTGCACTGTTGATGCTCCATGATCGCTTATATTTCGGGCTGCATTGTGTTGTGGCTCTTTTTTTCACTTTTCGGCCTTTGTCTCTCGGTAACTAATCCCCGGCCTCTGTTTTGTGATGGAATGGGTCTTCGGGCCTTTGTAATCCCTTTAAATACTAACAATGATTGTTTTCTAGTTTATACAGAAAACGTTGCAACACTATAGACTCCTGCCAAGCTCTATTTATTTCGAACTTAAAAGTCCTTGAACTCTGTCCATTCCTCTATTAGGTCCATACTTATCACTATCACAAATTGCAAGTGGCTTGTTCCCTTTCTTCCCCTTTGTATTTTAGAAATACGTAAAAAACTGTGAAAATGCATTGAAAATGGCTTTTCTGCAGACCTCAAATATTACGAAATAATATTTAGAATACCGTCAGGTCAGGTTCATCGAGTCGCACACATATATGTGTAAAGGCCCCACTCCATGGTGTTTCTCCGATGCGATATAGCAATGCGATCTAATCATAATCGCATATCGCTCATGCCTTGAGCCATTGATAGCGCTCTTCACTAATCTCTGATAGTGATCCTGCGATGCAATGTGGGTCATCGATCTGCATGCTTGATCGACGGTCCACGTTGCATCACTGATCTTGTCGCAAGTTCCATACAGTCCAAGCCGATATCCGCCGATCAGATCTAGACCGTTGATCAACCACATATGACGGATGTTGTGTGTATCAATGTTTATGCCTCTGATACTTGGTTTTTCATTGTTTTCTCTGGTTTTCTGCCTCCCGATAGTGCTTTTCCGCCATTCTGAGGGCTCTTGGCATGTGATTGTTTTGATCTTTAAATGATCCTTATACAAATTTTGAAGACTTCGAGAGTGTTTTGGATTCATTTTTGGGTCATTTTCCAAAAAGGCTAACAATCCTCACAATGTTCTCGACAATGCCTCCTCACACTTGTATATATTCATTAACAAAAGAAACAAATACCAATTTGGCAAAATAAATTACATCACAAAAATATTTTCACACTTGTTTTCATTACAAAAGTTATTCCCAAAATGTCTTTGATACCAAGAAGGAAATCATAACTTCTCACACACACAAAATTTGTTTTTCTATTAGGTTTCACACTAGAATACATCACACTAATATAGCACATATGAGATCCAATACATTCTAACCTAGGAGATTTTTTGTGCAGAAAATATCTCAACAACCTAATCCAATCAACAGATCGAATCTTCTTGTATACTATTGTAACCATTAGTTTTAATTTCAATTCACAAAAGTGACATGACAAACGTTATATATATATATATATATATTCCTCATATGGAATATATAGCATCGTACTTGTCAAATATATATACATAAATATATAAGAATTATATATACTCCTTATATAAATCTTTTTGCCTAAAATATTGCAGTTCTTGCAATCTCTCTAATCAATCTAATCACTTAGCATCCTGAATCTAGTTTGTACTTCTCAAACTAGGATATAATAATATCACCAAAATTGAATATATATGAATCTGAAATCACTTTTGAACCACAAGCGAACAAAACATTGTCCCTTTGCACATACTCCATATTGAGCACTCTTGCAAATATCCCCTTTCTATTTTGTGAGATAATAAAATTTTCACTTTTAATGGCCTCAAAATTTTCATCTTCAATCAATGAAGCTTGCAACTAGGATTTACACTTTGGACATGCAGTCTATAGAGAGACATCTATAGGAATGTGTTTATGCTTTATGATCTTTGTACTCAACCCTTCTGGAAAAAAATGGAGGTAGAACCGTCCCATCAATTTTTGTTAAAATAAAA
>APFE031512053.1:233632-266660 GCA_000404065.3 Pinus taeda | reverse complement strand
TATTACTATATATAGAAAAAGATGGTTATTATATATATTTGCAACATTAAAAAATAAGTAACATTTCTTGTCTTTATATAACATGCATATGTCTTTTATGTAAGAAAAGATATGAAGGATTCTCTTTTCTTAAAAAGGGATTTCGTAGTCATTTTCCTGGAAGTGAATATAGATTAATGAGGGTAATTTGTGAAATATTCTCATGGGTAAGAGAGTTCTTTTGAACAATAATACTTAGTTATGAGAAAATATAATAACCTATGCATAGACAAAATGCACAAAGATAATACAAGTCATAGGAATCTTTTTTGGAAAGAATACGTTTTTTCTTGCGCGTGAAAGATTAATTAATTGTGTTAATTCCTTTGCAAAAGTTTGCAAACGTTACCCTTTTTGGTGAGTAAAAAGGTAAATGATTTGTGTTTTGCATATTGGATAGTTTGATAAGTTAATTGTGTTAATTCTTTTGCAAGAGTTTGCAAACATTGCCTATTTTGGCGAGTAAAAAGGTAAATGATTTGTGTGTTGCATATTGGATAGTTTGATTTAATTGCATGGTTTAATGCATAAAAGGTTACCATTATTATTTTCTTAGTTCTTATTCCCAAAATAAAGGTTGATTATGATACTTTCTTGGAAACAAATCCATGAGAACTTTGTTATCATACTTTCTTGGAAACAAATGCAAGAGAAACATGTATTGTAGAACTATTGTGTTAGGTCTTTTAAAGAGAAACATGGATTTGTGTACATAAAAGAATAAGTATTATGGAAAGTAAAAAAATTGTTACTTGGAGTAAATGTAGTGGCTTTCATTTTTAAAATACATATTTCTACATGCAAGAAATAATGAATGACTAACGCTATACTTCTGGTTTGGAAAAAGGCATGTCTTTGTGCATACAATAGATTTTGTAAATAGCTCTATCTTGGAAAAGATGCTTTTCAAAAATGGACTTACATTTGCATGCATGATAATAATGTCTATCATGTTATCTCCCTCTTAGAAGGGAACATCTACTGTATTGAAAATATTACTTAGTTACATGCACAAAGAATAAAGCTAAAGGGTTAGCTCTCTTTGAATAAGTTTTTATCTAATTACATGCATGAAAAACAAAGATACGTGGTTAGTATCCTTTAAATGGAATGAATGGTTACAATATCTTTTCGATATGAATGTGTTGGTGCGAGAATGATCATAGTAACGTGGTAATTATTTTGATATACTTCATAATTATTTGTTTATACATGCACAATATTGTTAGAAGAAAGCTTGTTGTGATATTATATTTACATCTCATGTGTGCACATGAATAGATGTTAAAAGATTACTTTTAAAGACAGATTATTGATTGATTAATACTTTATCTAATCATGTTACCAAATATTGTTGACGACTTCAATGACAGGAAAGGATGGTGATTTGTGCAAAAGACAAATTAAGTTTAGCATTGTGACAGATAAGAACTAATGGTCTGTGCTGATGAGTATGAGCTGTAGGATGGTCCACTGATGGGACAATCATGCCACAAGCATATAAAGAGTGGTCATTTGTGGGTAAATGGTTTCATGATCATTTTACTAGCTTTTAGCTAGGTATGTTGTATTTTAATTGATATTTCATTGTAATAATTTATGACAATGGTTAAGGGATGGACTCCCTTATAAGCCATTGAGCAAGGGGTGAACACTCTCATGAGCATTTAATAATAAAATTAAATATTTGTTGGTTTTCACCCTACGAGGTTTCAAGGGTATATCGGTGTTCAATGATGTGATTGCTTACTATGTCAATTTGATGATGTGATTCCTTGTATAATGTGATGTTGATAATGTCAAGTATGTGATTAAACAATGTGGTTAAGGGAATCATGAAATGGATGCAATATTACATCATATAGTTTATGTTAATATATTACATCATATAGTTTATGTTAATATACTGTAAAAGTGGTGGTTAATGGTTACGAAACTTACTATTCCTCTACTAAGTTTACTTTATGTATTGATGAACATTCTATTTAATGTAATGAGGAATGTGGAATAGTTGTTTGGATAAACTCCCTCCATTACATATATTTTTTTCTTTTAATATTTTTTAAGTTATGTAGTGGCAATGTCACTGTTTTTTTCCTTTTATATATCATCATTCCCTATTTTTTTTTTGCCTATTGTGTAAAAATATATAATATGGTGAAAAATATTATTTTTAAAAACTTTTTTAAAAAATATTTCAAAATATTGAAAATAAATAATGTCTTAAAAGAACTTTAAAATAAAATTGATATATTAACTATGCATATAAAGAATTATTATTAATTTTTAATTTAGTCAAATATTTGAGAAATTATTTATTTCTTTTAAAGAGAAGTTTATATTATTATACACAAGTTTAACAAAAATATAAAACAAATATATAAAATATTTAGAAAAAAGATATAAAGCAATTGCCAACAAATTTAATAATAACAATAAAAAATAAATAAGTGTGTGATATAGGCAAACAGCAATTACACATAAAATAGAATTTAATTCTATGACAAGCACAATGATAACTAAAATTAAAATATCCATTTGCAATTGTTTGAATCAATACGGGCGAAGGGGAAGACTATAAATTATATTTTCTCTATGTTTTTACTTATATAAATAAAAGTTCATTTATTTAATAATAACAAATTATTTTAAATAAAAATTAATAATCTATTTAACAAATAAGTTATCTTAAATAAAATACATAATTTTAATCTAATAAAGACTAATTTAAAAGACATGACCATCCTAATTACCAATTTTGTTAATAATGATAAAATAAGAGAGATTAATCTAATAACCAAATAATTTTGAAATTATAAATTCTTGTCAAAAACCTTATCCTTATATCCTTAGAAAAGTCTTTGGAAATAGAATTCAATTAGTGATTTCCACCTCCTTACTTCTGAGTGCCCTCATCTCTATTTTAAAATGTCAAATTATAAAACAAAAACACTAAAATGTATGAGCAAAACCATTTTCTTATCAGAATCTGAATATATATATATATAAAACCAATGTTTCATTTTTTTGAATGAAACAATTTGTAAACTAGAATCCTAATAACATTGACTAAACTAATTATTCAAATATCTAATAATAAATAATTATTATTCTATTGTTAAAAAGTGAGCTGAAATATTACACTGAAGCATAATATCATCCATTAAAAATACATTGTATCAATTTACATCATATCATTTCAAAATAAACAAATATGAAAATAGTGATATTTTGCTAAAATTTTGTATCACAAACACACTTCTCTTTATAGACTAACAATTTTTTCTTTCCATATATTTTGTCAAAAAGATAAGATCATATGAGAACAAACAAACAACATTAAATATAAAAAAAAAACATAATATATGAATGCAACAATTGAATAGCCAATTAAAAAGAAATTCAAAAATGTGTGCAGTAATAGGTGCCCTTCCACACGAAACCACTACCTTAATGCCAGTTAGATACGAAAACTTTTTAGCATCTTCATGTATTTGCAATTTAACACAAAAAATTAGAACAATCAAACTGATGCAAAATATCAATGCCTTAAGGATTAAAATTTAATTTCAAAATGTTAAATAAATATTATTCACTTTTTACCAACATTGCTACAAAAACTAAACTAGAAAACTATTAATTCCATCCTCGAAAACTAATGCACAGTATAATTTTTTTCCACATAACTCTAACCATTTGGCTATATTTCATACTTATATGTGTAATATAATTGGTTTCCAAATCAATTTCAACAAAAAGTATTCATAGGAGGTAGTACATTGACTCTACTTGTCTCCATTGTAATGTACTTGTATGCATTGAGATTGTTAGATGTCGCAGGTATCTCAAAAATATTCAACTGAGAAAGATGATTAAAATAATGTAAAGATCACTCTCTTGCTCGATTTAACCAAAAACATTGTAAAAAATGATGGTCCAATTTAGCAGTAGTTTTTTTTCTGATACTCATGTATACACAAGAATTGAACTCTGAGTCTCTTGACTTCTCCTCCACCTTTGTTCGAGGCTCTAAAATTCATGATTAAGTCCTCCAATAAAATCCTCAAGAACCAACACACACAGTTGAAGTAGCATCCTCTGTAAGATTCTGAAGAATAATGCATATAAATCAAGCAAAGAGACGTTTGTTTATAACACACTAAAATACCCCTCATCTATACGCTTCTCATGAGATTTAACTTCAGTCAAGTCTCTTCCAAGTATCCCTAACACTGATTTTCTGCGAATTTAATCTCTCCCAAGTATTCCCGATAATGATTTTCTACGAATTTCTAGAAAGAGACATTAAAAGAAAATACATGCAAATGAAGCATCCTCAACAAACTAATGAAGAATAATAATGTTAAATCCCCAACTTCCTACAATTGTTTGGAAGTGAAAGAATAGGGTTTGTTTTAAGTACAAGAATAAAGTATTTCAAATGGTTTCCTAGTACTAGAATAGAGTTTGTATTTGATTGATTATGCCATTAAAATCCTAAGTTCTTTTGGTTTGGTGTGAAATGTTTTTGAAAAATCTCTAATTTTATTTTTTTTGTGAAGATCTAGTTTCCGAGAGTGGTTCTGGTGTTATTGTGTAAGCAATGCGAGAATAGAAGACAAGTATTTTATTTGAAGTCTGTTAAAATTTGATTAATTTAATTGTTGGGATAGAGATAGGATTTACTGAATTTTTCTAGAACCTTTGGCACAAATTATGCTACGCTTCAAAGTCTATGAGGCCTTGGTTTGACAAGTAAATGTTGTCAATTGAATTTACAATTCCATCGCCCAGCATTTTGGCATCGTAGTCGAGGAGGCACTGAAAGGAATTCTGGTAAAGTTCTAATTTTTTCTTTTTTTGCAGTAGAGGTAAGTTTGCTTACTTTTTTAGTGTAGCATACTTCTATTTCCTGAAGGAATTTATTTTTCATTAATTATGTGTTGTAGACATATTTTTGAATTAGCTGCATCATTTGATTTCGAATTGATTTGTTCTAGCAAGAGTTTTTATAGTTTTTTTATTATTTCTGGTTTGATTTCTTTAAAAATGCACGACGGGGAGAGGTAGAGGTTTGAAGCCCAAGAAGGGCAGAGGAAATATTTATAAAACGTAATTTTTTTCACATGGTGGGCCTTATGATTCAGGCAAGAATTCGAAGCAGACACGATGTAGGGGCATTCGAACACCTTAGTGGAAAAAAATTAGAGAAAGAAGACACGTGGACAATCCCATGGACGACTAGGCCAACCTTGAACAGAATTTGGTTAATGAACTAATTTCAGTTAAAACTGAATGTATGCATAAAGAATTTGTTTGGGCATCAAGAAAAAGGAGAGAACAGGTGCGCGTGGAGGAGAGCTGAACGGTGGCAGAGGACGAGGACGGGGCAGGTGCCGAGGCTTCCTTGACTCGTCCACATCAACTATTGAGGCAAATTTATCAATGCTGCAGCGGCTCTAGATCCTGGGCTTGTCTTTCTGGCGAAATTCGAAGATTGCATGAGCTTTCTGTGTTCATTACCAAACGTGAATCCAGAAGCAGTTAAAGGAGCAACAGGGCAGTACTACACAACCTCGTTGCAGTGACCTTCTGACCTAAACCTTCCTTCCATTACTGTGTCAAGGCTCATCGGATCCCGCACAGTGAAGAGGATTGTGATAAATGTGAAATCTGTTCTGACATCACTGGAATGTTGAATGGTGATAGGAATTATGACTGAGGAGGGTCGAAACCCTAGGATTATGCACACAAGAAGAGTTCTGGGAAGTTTTATCAGGAGAAAAGCATCAAGGAGTCTCAGGAGTATTCGACCGCGGAGAAAGTCGCGAGGGAAAAAGGAAGATTTAGTAAAACAATCAAATGGAAGTGCAATGGTGATTATTTGGATCCATCAACTGGGTTCCATGAAGGTATCAAGGAGAGAAAGCATTCTTATCAAAGTCATGGTAGTCATGAGAGATTGGAACATGATCGCCATAGGGACCAAAATTAGGGTCAAGATAGGAGCCTTGATGTGCTGGGCAGTATGAAAAGCAGCAAAGTTGTTGTAGGATTGGGTGCAGGTAAACTTTCTTACGATTGGAGTAATTGTGATGGGGGCAAGATGTTGAAGAAAGAGTGGTAGCAAGAATCCGCAGCTGAAGCAAAAACAACAAGGAACGTTGAAAAGAAAGCTCGTGTGTGGATGAAGAACGATGATAAGTTTCTAAAAAGCTTTGTGGGCACATAACCCACAGGCCTCCAGATAATTTTTATTGGGGAAATGGGATTTTGGTTCACCCCGAAATTCCGTCCCCATCAAGTGGTATCAGAGCGGGAAAATATTTCCTGCGGAAAGGAGTTTTTGCATGCGAAGAAAGAAGAAGTATAGTTTTGTTGAAGATTTGTAAGCTTGTAGTTTTTTAATTTATTTTTGTGAAGGTGAGAAGATTACAGCAAACCTGGAGCATGAGTGCTCAATTGGTTTGAGAGGAGAGAACCAGAGAGATGGCGAAAGACTAAGCTCAGGAGAGAAGCTTGGTAAGGTATTTGGTAGCAAGGAGGACTTCCTATTGTAGAGGTTTGATTGTAGCTCACAAAAGACCATGAAGGCAGTTCCACTGAAGAAGTGAAACAGTGGGTAGAATTGCTAAGGAAATGCATATGATGTAGAAATTTTGAATAATATGACACTTATTCACAGAGATTATCCTGATTATACACTATTTGCGGAATCATGCATAATACATAACCTCCTCTACGTTGATCACCAATTTGCAGTATTAAAGAAACAATCGCATGCGCACATTGAAACATCAATCACACATATCAATATAGTATGTACCCAGGGAAAGCATAAAGCTGAAAACTCCCAACTATCTGTATATTATATTGATTGAGAACATGTAACAATACATAGCACAATACTCCTCGCAAGTACTCAGTACTATCTCCACCTATTACACACAAACTAGCTCAGATTTGAATCAATAAGAAGTTCAAATCTCCTCCGCTGCTTGTCTGCCTCCACTGCGCAATCCTGCATGAGAATGGAATGAGAATGGCTGATCCAAAATCGTATTTCCCTTGGCTGAACCACAAAATCCTCATTGGTAATACTCAATCCATTGATTGTGCAAATCTCATGCACAACTATAGTCACAACTGACAGTTGTCTTGCCCTTTCACTCATCTCTAACACTTGTCTCCACTGAACTGTCCATGCACTGAGTTAACTGATGTATTATTTAGTTGATTTATGAGTTAATAATTAGTATATTAATTAATAATTAATTCACACCACTCATCACTAGTGTATTTGTTAGTTAGAGTAAATACAACTAGTTCAACTAAGTCAAGCTGAACACAACTCCATCAACTCCTCATTCAACTCCACAGAACTCAATCACTGAAGTTCTAACTGAAGTCCTTCATGCAATAGCACAAGTAACCCATAAGAACCACATATTTCCTTCTGGAAGTTGCATGCGCTACATCCGTAGCTCGAACTGAAGTGCTCCAAGAGAATAAGATAATGTTTATAGTCCAAATATTATTAAGAGCTAATAATATTCAACTGTTCTATTTTTAGCCTCGCAGTCTAAAAATAGACTCCACCCATATGTCTAAAATTTGAAGTCCATCTATTTTTACCAACTTGACCAATCATCCACAAATAGCATTCTGCAACTCATAGACCATGATCCATATGTCTAAAAATAGACCTAGTCTAAAAATAGACTTTGCGCCAAAAATAGCCTGTGTGTCCACTTAGTGAAGGCGACTTCTTTTCACTAAGCTCCATCATCTTGTTGTATTTTCAACATATGACCAGGAAGTCATAATGTTTTTGTACCTCGGGAGTATGATGCAGGGGTATCTAAACACCTTAGTGGAAAAAAAATTAGGGAAAGAAGACACATGGACAATCCCATGGATGACCAGGCCAACCTTGAACAAAATTCGGTTAATGAACTAATTTCAGTTAAAATTCAGTTAAAACTAAATGTATGCATAAATAATTTGTTCGGGAATCAAGAAAAAGGAGAGAACAGGTGTGCGTGGAGGAGAGCCGAGCGATGGTAGAGGACTAGGACGGGGCAGGTGTGGAGGCTTCCCCGACTCATCCCCATCAACTATGGAGGCGGATTTATCAATGCTGCAGCATCTCTAAATTTGAGGCTTGTCTTTCTGGTGAAATTAGAAGACTACATGAGCTTTCTGTGTTCATTACCGAACGTGAATCCAGAAGCAGTTAAAGAAGAAACAGGGCAGAACTGCACAGCTTTGTTGTAGTGGCCTTTTGACCTAAACCTTCCTTCCATTATTGTGTCAAGGCTCATCTGATCCCACATAGTGAAGAGAACTGTGACAAATGTGAAATCTATTCTGACATCACTGGAACGTTGAATGGTGATAGGAATTATGACCGAGGAGGGTCAAAACCCCAGGATTATGCGCATAAGAGGAGTTCTGGGAATTTTTCCTGGGAGAAAAGCATCAAGGAGTCTCAGGAGTATTTGACCGCGGAGAAAGTCACGAGGGAAAAATGCAGATTTAGTAAAACATTCAAACGGAAGTGCAATGGTGATTATTTGGATCCATCAACTGGGCTCCATGAAGGTATCAAGGAGAGAAAGCATTCTTTATCAAAGTCATGGCAGTCATGAGAGACTGGAACATGATCACCATAGGGACTAGGATCATGGTCGAGATAGGAGCCTTGATGTGCTGGGCAGTATGAAAAGCAACAAAGTTGTTGTAGGATTGGGTGCAGGTAAACTTTCTTACGGTTGGAGTAATTGCGATGGGGGCAAGATGTTGAAGAAAGAGAGGCAGCAAGAATCCGAAACTGAAGCAACAACAGCAAAGAACCTTGAAAAGAAAGCTCGTGTGTGGATGAAGAATGATTAGAAGTTTCTGAAAGGCTTCATGGGCCCATAACCCACAGGCCTCTAGACAATTTTTATTGGGGAAATGGGATTTTGGTTCACCCCAAAATTCCATCCCCATCAAGACACATACCAATCACGCTGTACCCTTTACTTGAACTCTAGAGGTAGTAGTTCAGGGTTCTGACAGCCAGTAGAAGGGAAGAAGGAGACTGTTTGGATTGAGAAGCTAAATCATAAAATCAGTGGACCCTCATAGTTTATAGGAAGTGGTATTTTTAGCGGACGAAAGATGGCAGATAATGAAGAAGTGCGTGGTGAAGGGATGGGTGAGATCTAGCCACTATAAGAACAATATACTTTTGGGTTTCCAATTGTGGACCCAAATACAACTATTCAAATGAAAAATATTCCACCTTCCGTTCTTCCACAGTTTCACACTAAGGTGCATGAAGATCCCAGATTTTTTTCTTTTTGAGTTGGATAGAATTTGTAGAATTTATGACTATTCTTTGGATGTCTAGAAGCTAAAACTATTCCCTGCAACCCTTAAGGACTCAATATTACGCTGGTTCATGGGGTTGGGAGGAATCGCTATTACTTCTTGGGAACTAATGAAGGGGGTTTTCTTGACTAAATATCAGGAATATTACAAAACACGAGAAATGTAGGATAAAATGTTTACCATTGCACAAGGTTATGATGAAACTTTGGAGGATTATTTAGAGATATTTTTATACATCCTTTAAAGGTCAAAGCATAAGTTTGACATGAGCACTGTTAGAAACTTATTTCTACATGGGATTTTTTATGGTTCTAAGAATATTTTGAACCTGTTAGGGCATGGGTACATTGTTTAGAATTCTTTTGATCATATTTGTGACCCGTGCAAGAAATCTTCATGAAATCAATCTAGATCTAGTAAGGGAATTAGAAGTAATTCTAGGAATAGAAGATTTGGATCGACGGATGCTACGATTACTGGTTTGGAAAATGAAATGGATAACATGAAAACTGAAATTATGAACACTGTTAGCAAGCAAATAGATTCTTTAAAATTTCAACCGAAATTAGTAGAAGAGTAAGAAACATTATCCATTTATTATCCAAATGTATAAAAAACATATTTTACGTCAGTGTCCTGCAAATGTTAAAAGTGATAACAGTTATGTGATATGTTCAGGAAAGAAGCCCACTGAGGAATGCCCATCCATACCAAGATTGAAGGCAACATATGAGGGAGATCATTTGATACGTGAGCCATTTCATGCTATGGGGGCATGAAAGTCATGACCACAGGTATGTACTGTTGAAATGTGGCAACAATAATATTCTAATTTTAATTTTTCCTTGAATTAAAATTGAATTTAGTCTTACCAGCTACTTGGAATTAATTAATTAATTCATTTTGGATTAATTAGTTGGAGAAATTCAAGTTAGAAGTCTTTCTAAAATCATGCAGGAGTTATCCCTTGAATTAAGAATATAAGGTTGAGTTATATTTGAGTTGTAATTAGCTAGCTCAATTTACTGAGCTAAGTCCAGTTGAATTAGTTCCAAACTATTTGAGGAACTAATTGTGAGTTATGAGTCATTTGATGCATGCATGCACTCAACAAGTGTACTCCAGATAACTGAAGATCCCCTCATCAGAAACTCATGCATGTCTATTATGAGAAAGTCCCAGTTGAGATTAAAGTCAAGGACAATGTACTATCAGTTGCATGTGTTTACATATAAATAAAACTCATGCATACAAAATGATATAATTCCTTGAGGATTGCGTAGTTATGACAGTGTGTGAGAGCAGTGTTCCACTTGGTTGAAGGAAGATCATCTTAGAGGAACAACACAAGGAAATAGGAGCTTGGAGGGCAGAGAGGAAGGCTTGAGAGAAGTTTGGATTGCCTGTGAGCATCCGTGAGGATTGTATTGAGAGTTGGCTAGCTATGAGAGCTAAGGCTTTGTATAATTCTATGTATTTCAACCTTGTATATAATACAAATAGTGGGGGTTTTAGCTCAAGCTTTTCCTGAAGTATTTTCATGTGTATTGTGTGATTGATTCTTCTCCTTCTAGTTATATATGTTCAGCTTGATGTTTAAGCTTACACAAACTTTGATAGTAGAAGTAGGTTATAGTATTCTGCTTTGATTTATATTTCATTATTGAGTTAACCTACAGTAGATTTTCTACATGCTATTTAAGAGCTAGATCGATAGAGAAATTTCTACATGGTATTAGAGATGTGAACAATATACTGAGAAGAGAATTCAGAGTTTGAAGTTCAGGGTTGCAGGTGCAAATCGAACTCATATCATACTTCTAGGTTGGCCAATGGCGTTCTATGGCTTGAGACTTGAGTCTGCCTTAGAAGGGAGCTCGAATTACATAGCTTGTAAAGATAGAATGGAGGTTGTATTAGAAGACAATGGCTTGAAGGATTTCATTGATCAAGAAATCCCAAAGCTAGCTTCAACTAATGCACAAGAGTTGGCTGAGTGGAAGAAGTGTGTGGCGAAGGCGAGACGGATCATCCTTGAGGGAGTTTGAGACCATATTGTCTCGAGTCTCCATGGGAAGGATACTCCATTTTCGATGTGGAAGACATTGAAGGACCTCTACCAGAAAAATAGCGACCAGAGGAAATTGGCGGTCAAGGATAAGCTTTGAAGGATCAAGATGGAGAAGGGTGATACTATTTCCACATATATGAATAAGCTCACCACTTGTAGAGATGAGCTTGGAAGTGTGGGAATAGTTACTATTGATGATGATATGGTGAGCCTCGCTCTCCTTGGCCTTCCAAAGAGTTGGAATAGCCACTGGGACTCTATGAATGGAAGGGAGAAACTGTGGCTGGATCTTATGCAGGAGGAGCAAACGAGATGGTTCTTCATCCAAGGATGATGATGACGAAAATCTAGCTTTAGAAATTAAGGCAAGGAAAGGGAAGGGGAAGGCTTCCCATTCCAAATTGAATTCTTCTCATGGAAGGAAGAAGGGTGACATGTCTAAAGTGACATGCTTTAATTGTCAAGAAATGGGACATTATGCATCTAAATGCCCATCGAAGAAGTCCAAGAAGGGATCCTCAGAAGGGTCGAAAGGTCAGGCATTAGCCTCTCAGTTCAAAATGAACTTTACCCTCATCACATGCATGGTGTCATCAATGATGGGTTGTGTTTGGTATCTTGACAGTGGAGCCTCATTCCACATGACTGGTGATAAAATTTTATTCAGTTCCTTGGAGGAGAAAGATCTGAAGATGCGCATAGAGATGGGGGACAATGGAAAGTATAGTTTTTCAGGAGTTGGCACAATTGCTTTTCAGAGGGAATATGGAGCTCCTATCACCTTGACAGATGTGAAGTATGTGCCTGAACTGAAGAAGAATTTGGTATCGGTCGCGATGTTGGAGGACAAAGGCTACGATGTTGTCTTTAGTAAAGGAAAGGTGTTCCTAAGAAACATAGCCACAGAGCGATTTGGGTGAAGAATCTCTATAAACCAGAGGTAGATGATTGTGTAGCATTGAGTACGAAAGAAGAATTAGTGGAAAGCCAAGACATTTGCGAGTTGTGGTGCAGGCGGTTGGGCCATTTTCATCATGGGGCTTTGAAGATAATGCAACAGATATCTATAGGACTTCCCAAAGGTAAACTTTAGTAAGTTGACACATGCAAAGGTTGTACCATGGGAAAGTACACAAGTCTTCCTTTCATGATCGAGACAGTCGAGTAGAGCCTATCTTAGAGAGAGTTCATATTGATGTGTGTGGACCATTCTTGATGGAATCCACAATGAAGCAAAGGTATTATTTGATTTTCATTGATGATTATTCTCGACAAATGCTGGATTTATTTCATGCAAAAGAAGGACCAAACCTTCAAAGTTTTGTGAGTTCAAAGCTTTGGTCTAGAAAGAGTTTGGGAAGAATATCATGGCCTTGAGAAACGACAACAATGGAGAATATGTCTCTCAAGAGTTTAAGGACTTTTGTGCAGTGGAAGGAATTAAACGAGAGTTTACCACACCTCATAACCCACAGCAGAATGGGGTGGCAGAGAGGAAGAACAAAACTATTGTAGGGGAAACATGGGCAATGTTGCATGACCAAGTCCTACCACTTCACTTGTGGGCTGAGGCATGCAAAAGAATGGTCTACTTGTAGAATAGAATCCCACATCACATACTTGGGATGAAGACACTAGAGGAAGTTTTCTCTGGTAAGAGACTTGATGTGGGTCACTTCAGGATCTTTGGATCATTGGTATATTTCCATGTGACCAAGGATGCATGAAAGAAGCTTGAGCCGAAAACAAAGTTGGGTATACTTTTGGGGTACACTGATATGCCTGACAACTATTGAGCAAAAATCCATGCAAGTTTCCGTTGAGAGGGAGCTCCAGCTACAGGATGTGGAGGAATGGTTGGTTCCTAAGGAGGAGGAGCCTCAGGCTGATGCGGAGCAGCCACATCCAGAGGTTCTAGAAGTGGAGACATCCACTCAAGCAGAGTCTTCCAGAGATGGATGGAAGCGCACAAGAGAAGCTGACAGATTGTTGGAGGATGCAAGAGAGAATGTGGGAGCACCATCTTCTCAGTGCAGACAGAGGAGGTAACCTAAGAGGTACATTGGATACATGGCCCTTGGTGGGGGATGTGTTGAGAATGAGCAATAGCCCTTTGAAAAACCAGTGCAGCAACCGATTTGGGTTGATGCTATGGTGGAGGAGTATGACTCCATAGTTCGTAATAGTGTTTGGGACATGGTTCTGAGACCAGAGAACAAGTCAGTTGTGAGTTACCATTGGATTTACAAGGTAAAGAAAGTTGCTGATGTAGCGAGGAGGATCATGTTGCTGCAGTATATTTCGACAGAGGGGCAAGATTCAACGTTTTGACAAAGGCATTGTCAAAGTGTAAATTCAAGTTCCATAGAGACAAGATTGGGGTGGTAGATAATCCCTTTCTTGTTGAGAGGGAGTGTTAAAATGTGGCAACAAGAATATTCCAATTTTAATTTTTCCTTGAATTAAAATTGTGAATTAAAATCGAATTTAGTCTTACCAGCTTCTTAGAATTAATTAATTAATTCATTTTGGATTAATTTGTTGGAGAAATTCAATTTAGAAGTCTTTATGAAATCATGCAAGAGTTATCCCTTGAATTAAGGAGATAAGGTTGAGTTATATTTGAGTTGTAATTAGTTAGCTCAATTTACTAAGTTAAGTCTAGTTAAATTAGTTCCAAACTATTTGAGGAACTAATTGTGAGTTATGAGTTAGTTGATGCATGCATGCATTCAACAAGTGTACTCCAGGTAACTGAAGATCCCCTCATCAGAAACTCATGCATGTCTATTTTGAGAAAGTCCCAGTTGAGATTAAAGTCAAGGACAATGTATTATCAGTTGCATGTGTTTACCTATAAACAAAACTCATGTTGAAAATGCAACAAGATGATGGAGCTTAGTGAAAAGAAGTCGCCTTCACTAAGTGGTCCAGCAGGCTATTTTTGGTGCAAAGTCTATTTTTAGACATATGGATCATGGTCTATGAGTTGCAAGATGCTATTTATGGATGATTGGTCATGTTGGTAAAAATATATGGACTTCTATTTTTAGACATATGGGCAGAGTCTATTTTTAGACTGCCAGGATAAAAATAGAACAGTAGAATATTATTAGCTCTTAATAATATTTGGACTATAAACATATCTTATCCTCTTGGAGCACTTTAGTTCGAGCTACGGATGTGGCACATGCAGATGCCAGAAGGAAATACGTGTTTCTTATGGGTTACTTGAGCTATTGCATGGAGGACTTCAATTATGACTTCAGTGATTGAGTTCTGTGGAGTTGGATGAGAAGTTAATGGAGTTGTGTTCAGTTTGACTTAGTTGAACTAGTTGTCTTTAGTCTAACTGATCAATAGACTAAGTGATGAGTTGTGTGAATTAATTATTAATTAAATCACTAATTATTAACTCATAAATCAGCTGAAGAATACATCAGTTAACTCAGTGCATGGACAGTTCAGTGGAGAAAAGTGTTAGAGGTGAGTGAAAGGGCATGATAGCTGTCAGTTGTGACTATAGTTGTGCATGTGATTTTCAAAATCAATGGATTGAGTATTGCCAATGAGGATTGCATGGTATATCCAAGGGAAATACGAATTTGGATCATTCATTCTCATCTATTCTCATGCATGATTGCGCAGTGGAGGCAGGCAAGCAGTGGAGGAGATTTGAACCTGTGATTGGTTTAGATTTGAGCTAGTTTGTGTGTAACAGGTGGAGATAGTACTGAGTACTTGTGAGGAGTATTGTACTATGTATTGTTACATGTTCTAAATCAATATAATATATAGATAGTTGGGGGTTTTCAGCTTTATGCTTTCCCCAGGTACATACTGTGTTGATATGTGTGATTGATGCTTCAATGTGCGTATGCAATTGTTTCTTAATTCCGCAAGATTGATGATCAATGTAGAGGAGGTTATGTATTATGCATGATTCTGCAAATAGTGTATAATCAGGATAATCTCTGTGAATAAATGTCAGATTATTCAAAATTTCTACAACTCATGCATGCAGAAGGATATAATTCCTTGAGGATTGTGCAGTTCTGACAGTTTGTGAGAGTAGTGTTCCACTTGGTTGAAGGAAGATCATCCCAAAGGAACCGCGCAAGGAAATAGGAGCTTGGAAGGAAGAGAGTAAGACTTTAGAGAAGCCTAGATTTCCTGTGAGCATCTGTGAGGATTGTACTGAGAGCTAAGGCTTTGTATAATTCTTATGTATTTCCACCTTGTATGATAATACAAATAGTGGGGTTTTTAGCTGAGGCTTTCCCCAAAGTATCTTCATGTGTATTGTGCGATTGATTCTTCTTCTTTTGGTTATATGTGTTCAACTTGATCTTTAAGCTTTCACAAATTTTGATAGTAGAAGTAGGTTATAGTATTCTGCTTTGATTTATATTGCATTATCGGGTTAACCTACAATAGATTTTCTACATGCTAGCAAATCAATAGAGAAATATATTGCATTATCGGGTTAACCTACAATAGATTTTCTACATGCTAGCAAATCGATAGAGAAATTTCTACAAGTAGAGGTATGCTTTTTTAAACTGCACCATATTTTCATGGTTATAATGAACCACAATATTCTTATCAAACATGAATTATCCTCAGTCTTGGCAGCGTGGGTATCATTCTCAGTATGGGTAGTCCCTTCCTCCCCCTTGAAAACAAGGATGCAGGGGACCATCACACTCTCATTATTCTTATCCCAAGGGTACATATCCATATCCTACATCATATGCACCTTATCCCATCTCACAACCTACACTACAAGTTGCATTGCCCCTGTAGACCCAACCTATGTCACTACCACTGCCATTGCCACCTCCATTCTGACTACCTTAGTTGCCAAGAAAACCATTACCAAACCCAAATAATAAAGTGCTACAAATGATTCACATCATTGGAATCCATTTCCCTATTTATCAGACCATGCCAGTTGGGGTCAATGACCTCCAGCTGATATTGAGAAGGGTAATAAATTCATAAAAACAAAAACAGAAGCAAAAACAACCAACAATAATCATTGAGGAGAATATTGAGGAGGAAAATCATAATCTTTCAAGCAATGATGTTGTCTCACAACCTATTCCCATACACTCATATTCCTTACCTTCTTCATCGAACCAACCCCCCTTTCCAGAGAGGTTGGTTGTGGAGAAATTTGACCCCACCCATGAGTATGACCTGGCTTCTTCGTTGAGGAATCTTTGTATAAAGGTTCCTCTACTACACGCTATAAAATATATTCCTATTTATGCCAAAAATGGTAGGGAAATATGTTGTAAAAATCCAATAAGGAAGAGAATTGAGCCCCACACTATCCAATTTTTTGGGAGAGGAACTGAGTTGATGACAGGATGTGTTCAAGTTGAAAATTATATTGATCCTGGAAACCCAGTTGTCTCTATTCAGATAGGTGAAAAGCTCATTCCTAATGTGCTAATAGATCTTGGAGCGAATATTAATGTCATGACTAAGCAAAACATGGATCAACTTCAATTAACTCACGTCTGTCCTACCACCACAAAGCTTGAACTCGTTGATAGATCTAAAAACAAATCGGAGGGTATGTTTGTCTTAATTGATTCATGGGAGTGCCCCACATATTTAATTTTTTTACAACCAAAGAATCCTATTGGGTGACACCCTTCGATCTTGGGACGACCATGGCTTGCTTTAAAATATGCCTATATAGGTTGTTGCCTTGGTGACATGTATATTTCCCATGGGGATGCTACGAAGAAGGTCACCTGACACCCACCTACCAGATCTATCAAGGAGCTTCATGGTACCTTGTGGTTGGATTATGATAGTAGTGACGACGAGACTCAGTCCATTTCTATGATTCATCAGTATATTGAGTCGACTGAGGAGAGTGTGATTTGATATTTTCTAGATAACTCAGATGCTACAAAATTTTGAATCACTTCATCAAAATTTCAGTGCAAGTTTGTAGAAATTTTGAATAATATGACACTTATTCACAGATATTATCCTGATTATACACTATTTGCGGAATGCATGCATAATACATAACCTCCTCTATGTTGATCATCAATTTTGCGGAATTAACAAACAATCGCATGCTCACATTGAAACATCAATCACACATATCAACACAGTATGTACTGGGGAAAGCATATAGCTGAAAACCCCTCAACTATCTGTATATTATATTGATTGAGAACATGTAACAATATATAGTACAATACTCCTCACGAGTACTCAGTACTATCTCCACCTGTTACACACAAACTAGCTCAGATCTGAATCAATCACAGGTTCAAATCTCCTCTGCTGCTTGCCTGCCTCCACTGCGCAATACCTATTGAGAATAGATGAGAATGGCTGATCCAAACTTGCATTTCCCTTGTGTTGCACTACGCAATCCTCATTGACAATCTCAATCCACTGATTGTGCAAATCTCATGCACAACTATAGTCACAACTCACAGTTGTCTTGCCCTTTCACTCACCTCTAACACTTGTCTCCACTGAACTCTCCATGCACTGAGTTAACTGATGTATTCCTCAGTTGATTTATGAGTTAATAATTAGTGAATTAATTAATAATTAATTCACACCACTCAACACTAGTGTATTTTTTAGTTAGACTAAATACAACTAGTTCAACTAAGTCAAACTGAACACAACTCCATCAACTCCTCATTCAACTCCACAGAACTCAATCACTGAAGTTCTAATTGAAGTCCTTCATGCAATAGCTCAAGTAACCCATAAGAAAAGCGTATTTCCTTCTGGAAGGTGCATGTGCCACATCTGTAGCTCGAACTGAAGTGCTCCAAGAGAATAAGATAATGTTTATAGTCCAAATATTATTAAGAGCTAATAATATTCGACTGTTCTATTTTTAGCCTGGCAGTCTAAAAATAGACTCCGCCCATATGTCTAAAAATAGAAGTCCATCTATTTTTACAAACATGACCAATCATCCATAAATAGCATCCTGCAACTCATAGACCATGATCCATCTGTCTAAAAATAGACTTTGCGCCAAAAATAGCCTACGGGTCCACTTAGTGAAGGCGACTTCTTTTCACTAAGCTCCATCATCTTGTTGCATTTTCAACACTAGGATAATACCTTCACTCATCGCCCCTCCTTTCTGGAGTGTCCAACAACCTGCCATCTCTCACTGTATCAGATCTATCTAACCTATGTCTAGCAGGAGATCTATTGCCATATGCCCCATTAGTTCGATCCTCGTGTCCATGGATGATCCAAAGTGGCCCTTGTCACTGCAAGTCTGACAAAATCTAAATAAGTATAGCATTCATCTCTACCTGCTTCTCTTGTGCCTATATGATCCGGTCATTATCCGCCTTACAACTCCTTATCTCTTCCTTCAAACTTATCAATGTATCGAGCAAATCAGAAGTATTCCCCACACCATGTTGCTCATCTTATGCATAGGGAGATTCTATGTAGTCTACCACTTTGCTAGCCATTTGATCCTTCTCTTCCTGCAATGCATAATATGTCAAATAAACCAAATTACAATAAACCATCATACCTCAGTATAACTCAGGGAGGATACCTTGTCTGCAATATCACCAAATCAACGTGATACATGTATAACATAATCATAACAACATATCGACATATACAAGTAAATGTATCAACTCATAAACATCACTCTAACTAGGACCCAGTCATCAATGCAAGGCCATATCAACAATGCATGCTATGACCTCATGCATGACAACAACCATTACTCCACTAAACACATTGGTACATGCAACTGACAATATACATAAGCAATGGCTAGCCAACTACAAATATGCATAAACACATGTAGTCAAACATAATTGATCAATTCTTTCAATCAACCTACAAGACTGATACACGTAATCAAAATATTCAAAATGTAACCTAACATACAAGGATGTAAGTAGGTGACATAAAATCAACATGTAAGTGACAAATAACCATATATAGGTAATCACATACTCATATCAAATACTCCACGAAATCAACATCAAATTCTCCATAATAACCATATTACAACCCTAATCCAACATCAAGAGATTGCAACAAATATATAAGTGTAAGAGACACACATGCAGTTGCTCCCACATCTACCCAAGTAAACATTCCAATCGGGGTAAACATGAGACGAGAGGCTACTATGATCGGATTCGACCTCCTAGGTGACCTTAAGGAAGTGGAATCAATGAAACATCACACACAATCATCCAACATCATTAATAGAACCCTCAAAAGACAAGTAAACCACTCAGATAGCCTGTCCCTGAGTCCCGCTATTGTTTAGGACCTCTTAAGCCATAGTTGCTCTCATTGTATGGGAAAGGGAGTGGCCAAAAACCTAAAGTCGCTCTCATAGGCCTATCTACCAGCGACTATAGACTAAAGTTTCTAGTCATGTGCCAGTGACCCTGGGATTTAAGCCACTTTTTCAGGCCCAGAGCCTAGGCCACTACCTAGAATAGAATGAAATCTCATAATCAAGTAAAGTAAAGGGTTCCAATGAAGAAAAAGCAATAAACTCAACAAGACCTTAACCAAACCCCTACTAGCCATGAAAAGAATTTCGTCAAACATATCATCGACATGTAACCCACAGGTGTAAAAAACATAATTAAGTGTAGGGATCTCATACTTCTTTGAGAATCACTATGAACCATTGTTCCCTCATGCCATTTTCTGCAATATCCTCTAGTAGTTCATAGACACATTATCCATTCATATACAAGTAAAAACATGTTGAGAGCCATACATAGCTGCTGCCATAAAATGTGCATATAACCAACATAATAGGAACATAAATACAATAAACATATCAGCCATCAAAATCCATATATACATCAGTACATTTTCACATGAAAATCAAGGGAATGAATTTATCATTAACCAATGAAATCAACCAACCGGAGATGGGACTACCACGTTCCACCCGACCATAGAATGGTTGAGCCAAATCTCTCTTCAACCATTCACCCCCGTGCCATATTCCAAGCATGAATGTGGGACTAAAACAAAAAGAACTCAACCAGGGCATATTCACACTAAACCACCTCATCCTCATCAATAGAAGCCAGGCTTTATTGTAATCCATCCCGAATCACTAGGCCAACACAATGAACACATCATAATTGGCTTTACCGTGATCTCCACATGATCACTAGGCCAAACAAGCATGGATGCCATTGGATTTCTCCACCTACACCGTGAGGAATTTTCTTATCTCCTAGTCTCTCAGGCTTTACCACAATCCAAACCCGGATCACTAGGTCCTAAACCGAGACCCACTCTCCAGGCTTTACCGCATATCCCAAACTCAGGATTACTAGGCTCAACGGAGAGAAAACCACCTCTAGGATTTACTGTATATCCTAACATACACCGGCAAAGATTCCTAGGCCATCTGAGGCAACACAAAATCTGGCTTTACGACAACCCACAGTCAGGTTCAGGGGTTACTAGGCCATGTGTTCTATCATTTCGGAGATCCACCTCACCCAACTTAAAATCCATCTGGCAATCCATCTCATCCAAACATGATAACCCCATCACACCATGGCTATCTAGAAACGATAAGGCTAGGTTGAAAAACACTGTTACACCTGGCAAAACCCATGCCATGATAGAAAAGAACCACATGCAATACCATGCATGCCAAATAATATGCAATTCGATACTTGCTATGAAGCCCGTTGTAACTGCTAGATCCTGCCTTTCCTTGCTTGATCATTATTTCCTCTTGCATTCTTTGCCTTTCTTGCTCCAATGCCAAAGTGCTCAAAGAAAACTTTAAGTGTCCAAGAGTATGAGAGAGAGAGAGAATAATGAAAGAGCTTCAAAGCTAAATTGACAAAAGGTTACCAACTGATCCTCATAAGCCTTTTTATGAATGAGGCCTCTATTTTCTTCATTTTCCATTATTTTCCTTCATTTTCCTCCTCACATGGAACTTGTGACCTTTCACTCCCTTTTCTCCTAATTTCCATTATTTTCATAAATAATTGTGCCAAAAATGCCATTTTGCCTTTCCAAAGCCTTAGCCATTGCCTTTACCAATTTCCTTTGCCATAAACAACCAAATGAACACCCCCTAGGATGTCTTGCCCAACATTCATATTGGAATAAGTGTCTCATTCATCTGTGGTTATTGTTTTTAACTTTTATTACATGGAATTTTCACCAGGGCTATTACATTGCTCATGAAGTAATAGATGTTGATCTACTATGGTAAGCCATAGAGAATATGACAAACACTTGTTGCTTAGCATATTTCAGACCAAAATATAATTTCTTCCCATTGCAGTAGGTGTCAAAGGACTTAGGAGAGAACATAAATTCAATCAAAAATGACATCATCTCCCTACTTCTGCTCAATAAAAGAACCATTCAAATTTTTGTAGAAACCCTAACTAAGGAAGTGACATTGATTAGAGATTTACTACATAGGATGGAAAAGTTTAAACAAAGAATGAGGTAGAACATAGCTTCTTACAAATATTGCTTCAAACAACATTATTTTCCTCAAGGAGATGTGTTGAATTGAACTTTTAGCCTCACAGAGCACACATATAAAGAAGTCGAGGATAGAAAAGGGTGAAGCTTTTTTAAGTCACATGGGCCAACATTCTCAAGGAGAGGATTTGATTACTCAAGGAGAATTGAATCCCATGTTTTTGAAAATGATAACTAATTAAAGAAACCCAATAGATAAGAAGAGGAAATGAACAATTAACCAAATTTATCAAAACAATTGAGTTCCCCCTCTCCTTAATTCTTCTATAAATGGGATGAAATACAATTGTAGAAGGCTATTGCTTGTGCATATTGTATAGTTCAATATGAACTTTTACTTAACAACAAAACATTGTTGCAATTTGGGATCGTCTAGTTTGGGTGGTCAGAATCAATGGTTGTAATTCTCCCCACCCTAGCAAGGTACCATGGTTTTCCCCCACCCTAGCAAAGTAACAACACTCTCGTTTTGATTTTCTAGCTAGAGATTGAGATGAGTTATATTCTTTGGATAAATCCCAATACCAAAAAAAATTCTACCAAATATAAACCATTGTTGGCCAAACTTTTCATAGACTCCCTTTAAATTATGAGATTTATTGATTTTTTTTTAAACTTAGTTTTGAAATAATATAAGCATATTCTTTCATAGTGTAAACTTTTCTCACTTATAAATAATTCATTTATTTCATAGATATTTGTAACCTTTAAACATGCTTACCATAATTTTCTGTAATACTTTTCGATGTTTAAGTTATTGTTTTTATTTAATTAAGAATTTATTCAATTTTTATTAAAAATTCAATTATTTTTCTATATTTTTTAAATAATATTACACTCTAAAAGAATGGAAAATACATTCTCGATTAGGAAATCATTACAGAGACAAAATTTAATTTCACTTAAAAAAGGTATTGCTATTAAAAAACCATAAAAAAAAGTAATTCATAATATCTAAAACCAACATTGCTATTAAGAACCATAAAAATGAACTATGTAGTGTAACTGATTGATGCAATGATAATTTTGAGATTATATTTTTTTAGTAAATTTGATTTAAAATTAGGTATAAATTTTATTTATGGGTTTTGGATAGAGGGTTTGCTAAAAAACTCCTTGATGTAAAGTTATTGGTTCAATTCCCCACTTGATCAGGATGATATATTGGACATGATGAAAATGTAGTCTTATCGAACATACAAAAAAAAATATTAGATATAAATTTTTAAAAATCGCATATTTAAATTGTTTAATTTACAAAAATTAAATGCCCAATTTTTTTTAAATATTAAAACAATATATACAATCAAAAATATATTTTAAATAACAAAAAATTATAATTTAACTAAAAATTATATTACCAAATTCCTTAAAAAAAAAAACCTTCATCAAAATAAAATAATTCACAATCCATTTCATAAAAAAAATTCTATTCTTATTTTATTCTCAAAGTAAATAAGACGCATGACACATTTCTATCGTTAAAGAAGTTTCCCTCCCAGACATCACTATTAAAAGAAACCATAAAGAAACCACACAAAAAAATTAGGATGCGCAACACATTTATTTGGTTATGGTTTATTTTTATGTTTATCTCTCATATATATAGGGAGAGAGTTTACAGTTTACATTTAGAATGGATTAAAATTAATTTAATAAATTTAATTTTTTATATTATAATTAAATAAAATAAATAAAAATAATTAATTTGATTTTTATTTTAATTATTATAATTGAGATATTTATAATATCCACATATTTATCTAGTAATTATTTAGTTTATTTTTATGTTTATCTAAATTTTAAGGATTAAATTTTTATGTGTGTTTTTTATATAAAATTTATAGTTTAATATTTTTTTTGGATTTAGGTATTAACACAACAATTAAGGTGAATTAGTTGTTACATGTCAATGTTGTGTGAGGTTTTAATAGGAATGGTTAAGTGATGCCTATTTTTTGAACTCACTAAGGCAAAGGTTCAAGTGAGGACAAGGCATTTACTGAGAATGAGCCATGAATTTCGTCATTACTGTGCAACTCGACATTCATTCCCTCAACTTCTTTGCTCCACAAATGGATGGTCGTTAGGGGGTTTGGAGGGGCAACGAGACTCAGGTGGTTTCAGGTCAGAGACAGTGCTTTCTCAGGTCTATTCACCATGGTGAGGAAAAGGAGTCGAGCTAGAAGAGGTGGCAAAGGTCGTGGGCATTAACCTCTCCCTCCTTGACATGGTTAGGGCAAAGAACAATTTGATGAAGACATGTTGATGCACATCCGCTACCTCATAGCAACCATGGAGGCTTAGGAGCAAAGGAACACAGGTAATGGCCACTGGACCATCTAGAACTTGCCAGACAAACAAATATGGGAACAAGAAGAAGCCAGGGAGATAGCCAAGGGTCGAATCGTTGAAATCAACACCTACCTGGTTCACATGCACATGGCCTTGAGGTATTTGTCCAGAGCGATGGAAATTCCCTTTTCCCCTCCCCGCTTAGTGTCCTCTAATCCACATGACGTGACTAAAGCAATAAACTCTTCTCATGGGGGCAAAGACCTTCTAGTTTGACTCACCCAGAATTCTAGGCTAAGAAACAAAAGACGACCAGTTTCCATAGCTCTCTAGAACAAGCAGGACAAGTGTCGAATTTGGCTAGCCAAATTGGCGAAGAGGGTCAAACCAAGGGAGAACCCTCACGAAGGAACATTGGCTCCTACACAAGGAAAGTGTTTATCAAGTAGGAGTGCCCCCCTTGGCTTCCTGAAGGACATGACAACCCCTTCCTCTACTTGGAGCAGTAGGAACATGCTAAGAGGAAAAAGGCTCCAAGGGACCAACTCAGCTAGACATGATAAATTCTCAAGATAGACATAATCAGTGTCTTAATTTTCCATGCTACTTTGTTGCTCTTGTCTCCTTAGTTTTAGTCATGTTTCCTCTATTTTGGTGCAACACTGTTACAATTTTGGTTCAAAACTCTTTGGAAGACCATCTAATTTCCCTCTCATGACGAGATGGTCTCTCCAATTCTCTTCTTAAAACATACATGTTTTGTTTTACCGACATAAGTTGTTTTTGTTTGCAAGTAACTCAGGATCCTAAATACATATTACTCCAGATCTCCATCACTATATTTTATGTAATTTTTTTGAATATAAAAATTTCAACTTGGTTGCTATATATATAAATATTATTTTTTCTTAATTATATTAGTAAACCTGAGAGATTTGAACAGGTAATTTTAAAAAATATAAATTTGATACCTATAAAATCGACGCATACTTCAAACGTTACGGATATTATATACATCACCTAATTGTGAAAAAGCTCTGGACGACTTAAAATTGTCCATCTACGGTCTACCTCACTGCTGTACTCCCGACAACTTAAAACGCTTCCCACTGCCCAGCAACAACAGTAGAAAAATGGCCCTGCCACACATGACTGCCGCGGCATTGAACTCAATCACAAAAGTAGGTTACATCGCACCCTAGGTTTTACTGCTCATCGTCATTGCAATTCACGTTTAAGAACGGAAAAAGAAAAGGGAAAACAAGACATTCCCAGATTGATGGCCTCTCGCGTGATGAGAAGGTTAGAAAAGTGAGGGGATCATGGAAAACACGGGATTCGTGTAACATTTTATATATATACAAACGCTTCGCTTCTCCCTGTTTAAGATTCTCTGTAGTGTAGTGGCTTATCGTAGCTTTGGCGTGGCGTAGCAGAGTCCCATAAAAGTTCAGACGACATAATGTACCCACACACCCGATGCCCACTGTAGAAAGGAGTCCCGACTCCCAACTCCCATCGCGGGTAAATGGATGGCAGTTCCAGAGTATGCAATTTTATGTATTATAGACTCACAATTCCTCGCCCAACATACCAGATCAAGTCACTATGAGGAGCACAGTATGAAATGTCATCGAATATACTTGTAATTCTAGTGAGTAAGAGGGATAGGTTTGGGGATTCCGAGTAATGTAAATTATATATGTTGGATGAATGAATCGGCCCTATGATTCGGAGTACCGAGCAGCAAGGAAGGGGGGAATGCGGAGCAGGAGATAGACATTTGGAGCAAAAGTGAACGATTGCCTAAATAAAGAAGAATCATGTGGGTGCTCCCGCTGCTGCTGCTACTCCTGTTCCTCTTCTGTCCATTCATTTTGGGCGCTCGCGTTAATGGAGGTAGGTACCCTCTCTTCTTGTCTTTCATCCCACCAAATGTTTTATCTGTAAAACAACAAACAGTGGTTGCCACTGCCAGCATTCACAATCTCAAATGAAATGTTTACATTTTCCCCACTCGAATTGAATAGAAGGCTATTTCTTTTCAAATATAGATACTATGCTACGTTCCTTCAGCGAAATCGAATCCTGTTTGGTTTAGGTTATTGCTGAAATGCAGCAAGGAGAAAATCGCCCCCTTTCGTCGTCTATTAGGTTTCAGCGTCTGATTGAATTCAGTAGGCTGCAATCCCTAACTTGACTGACACTACTGATCTGAAGAATCTCAATGCTTAGTTCCTGAGTGGATTTGCTGTTGGCCATAGTTCCTAACTGGGTTTGCTGTTGGGTTTATGATCTTGGCATGTAGATCCTTGTTCCTTTTGATGTTTATGGGAATGTCTGTTTAGGAGTATGCCGAATCGCGATGATTAACGGATTTTCGTTTGCTTATTGATTAGAACTCGCATTTAGGAGGGCGTATGAGGAAACCTTGTTTATTGGTTGTTGCAGGGGCTTTCGTCGGTGTGAACATAGCCACAGATTTGTCAAACATGCCATCTCCAAGCCAAGTTGTGTCCCTGTTGCAGACCCAGCAAATAAAACATGTCCGGCTTTACGATGTGGAGAGGGATATGCTCCTAGCCCTGGCAAACACCAGTATTCAAGTGGTTATTAGTATACCCAACAACCAGGTATTAGCCATCGGCGAGTCCAATTCCAGTGCTGCTAATTGGGTGAAAAAAAATGTTGCAGATTACCTTCCCAACACAAATATTACAGGGATTGTTGTGGGCAATGAGGTTCTTACTACTCTTCCCAATGCTGCGCTTGTTCTTGTGTCCGCCATGAAGTTCCTGCAGTCTGCATTGGTTGCTGCTAATCTTGATCAGCAAGTGAAGATTTCAAGCTCTCATTCTTCAGACATCATTCTGGACGCATTCCCTCCTTCCCAGGCAATCTTTAATCAGAGCTTTAATGATATTATTGGGCCAATGCTTGAGTTCCTCCAAGACACTGGTTCATATTTCATGATGAATCTGTACCCCTACTATACCTTCATGGAAGGCAAAGGGAAAGTGCCACTGGATTATGCATTGTTTGAACCGCTCACCCCTGACAAGGAAGCAGTTGATCCTAATACTTTGTTGCATTACACCAATGTTTTCGATGCGCTAGTGGATGCTGCATACTATTCCATGGGTAATCTCAACTACACAAACATTCCTGTGGTGGTAGCTGAGACAGGATGGCCCTCAGATGGTGATGCCACTGAACCTTATGCCACCATAAACAATGCTGACACTTACAACAGCAATCTAGTGATTCACGTACTCAATATTACAGGAACTCCCAAGCGTCCTACTATACCAGTGAACACATACATATACGAATTATACAATGAAGACCTTAGACCAGGTCCTCTTTCAGAGCAGAACTGGGGGCTATTTTTTGCTAATAGCAGCCCTGTTTATGTGCTACACTTAACTGACGCAGGAGAATTTCTTGCAAATGATACTACAAACCAGACTTTCTGTATAGCAAAGCCCGGGGCTGATCTGAAGCTTCTACAGGCTGCACTAGACTGGGCTTGTGGACCAGGGGAAGCAAACTGTACTGCAATTCAAGGGGGTGAAGACTGTTTTAATCCTGATACTGTTGAAGCTCATTCCTCATATGCATTTGATAGTTATTATCACAACACCGGAATGGCAGCTGGGTCCTGTGACTTCAAGGGTGTTGCTATCATAACGACAACTGATCCTAGTAAGTTCCTTTTATATGCATTATCCTCTCTTTGGTTATGACTTATTCTGGAAGAATACAATTTTCCCTTCCTCTTAACTCTGGCTGATTAGCAATATCTAGTCTATCTAATCTTGATTACATGTGCATTATAATATATGATCAAGTAAAGTAAACGTTTATCATTTGTTGTTTAGAGAGTCTCTGAAGGACATGGAAGATTTGGCATTGTAATTCTAGTAAATTTGGAAGATTCAGTTGAGGATATATAGCTTACCCATTTATTAAAATTTACCAAAAAGACAGTGATCAAGTAAAGATAGTCAGTCCTCACAGTTTCCTAGCTTTGATAGAATCTATATCCAGGGTGTCAATACCTGGTACGCGAAGCTAATTCCATGTCTGGGTTTTTTTTGCAGGTCATGGATCATGTGTTTATCCAGGAAGGTAAAAAGGACTTTGGATTTTTATATAGTGTTTAAAATTTCAATGATACCATATAGGTAATAGAGATTATGAATGTTATATTGTTCTCACGATCTTTTGGGCATTGCCTGTTCTGATATTTATGCAGTGGTGGTGCCAATCAAACTTCTGCCAGTAAGAACAACACCTCTGTTAGCGGATCTATGGATATGGGCCACATAGACAACAGTGTGCTGATGATGCTCCACATTCTCCTCCTTTTCCTTTGGTTTTGAGCTTTCAAGTACTTCAGTTTTTATAGCAAAAGAAATCCTACGATGTAACGTTAGGAAATCTTTCAAACGGTATGTAACAGATGGATAAAATTAGTGTTTGTGATCCATTAATGGTTTTGTGCCCATTATTACTGGAGAAACTTCCAGGGATGTCAGATAGTTTCTTGCTGTGCTCATCATGAAAAAGAGGAGAGATTTTTTCGGGGGTCATTGCAAATTTATTCTAATTAACTGGAAACCATTTTTTTCCAAGGTCCTGCCATTGTGCTGAACAGCAGGTACCAAAGACCTGTCATAGTGCTGACCAGCAGGCAGGCTGGTGTAAGGAAGTACATTCATTATTTTACTTTTTATATATTATTTTATTCATCTGAAAATGCTGTATAATGCAATTATTGACCCTCCAAGTGTGAATGCTACGAAGCTTCCCGACTCAAATTTCACACTTGTGTGCTCGTACTTTGGAGGGAAGTCAGAAGTCATTTTGAAAAGGAACAAAATTATGGGTTGCATGTGGGATTTGGGTCCTACATTGCATCAGCTCAATGAAATATGCTGTCACATTTACTTTCTCCTTTTTCTAAGGGCTGTTACAAGGATAATTTAAAGAGAAATGGAGATTTGTATTGCATGTATGGTTTATTTGTTCAATGGCTGTTACAAGGATAATTTAAAGAGAAATGGAGATTTGTATTGCGTGTATTGAGATATATTATATTTCAATAATCATTCTCATTATTTAGATGGCACTACATACATCTGTCCAAAAAATAACAGATTTGTATATATAATTTTAACAGATTTGTATATATAATTTTTCCCTATGTGGCTCTACTCATTTAGTCCACCATTTTAACATGATTAATATAAAATAATTGACTAAAGGGGAGGAGATTGGGCACGTGAGCATGGATCTTTTTCATCTGCATGAAGAAACCAATTAGCCACAAAGAATTTATAATTTCTAGTGAAACCCATCTTCTAACCGTGTAGTTAAGTTTTACAATCTTTAAAGAGGAAAACATAAAAAAAAAACATTTCCGGACAAATTATATACTAAAATTTTAATAGTAATATACAGATATAGAATAATATTATATTTTGGAATATTTTATAGTTGGATATAAGCGAATATCATATATAAAAATCACTAATTTTATTTGATTTTATTTATAGTATAATTGGTAATTTAAATTTTAGGAGTTACTCACCAATAGTTGTTATAGGTATTTTATGTATCATGAAGATGATATGGTTTACACTAAAGTTGTGATGGATATTAAGTTGGGTGAAAAATGCAAAGGTAATATCTCCCTAATCCTAAATGCCTCCTATGTAGTAATTGATAGGTTACCTATGTTTGTGTAAGGGGTATAGAGTAAAGGAATTGTGGAGGTCAATCCTTTAGAATGAAAAGAGAAGGTGAGTATGAAAGAGCGGTGTCACTTCCTGTGCTTAACATTGGCATGTCATACAGCATAAGTTAGCCCAATGCCTGAATATTTGCATTGCAATTTCATTTTCTCACTTTTTATGCTTAATAAAATCAAAATCGAACACAAGTGTTGAACTAAACACTATTTTTCCGAACTAAACTCTCTTTTTCCAAACTAAACACTAATTAGAATTTCAAAGCATGATATAATCTTAACAAATAAATAAATGTATAATATAAAAGCCCCATATAGGTATTTTTATCTATAAAAAATTTATATTCAAAATCTTCTACCACACATTCCGAATCATCATTATCACAATAAATCTCACCTCAATGGTACATTGACATTATAATTTCTACTTTGAAGATAAACTTGCATTCAGTTACTAACACAATTTTTCATGATTGCGACAATATGGTGAATGACTTGTGGATGGTATGTTTGAACTATAATTAACAAAGCAAATTATACAGAGAAATCCCTAGTATTATGGTCCCTTGGTTAAAGATAACTATAATTTTTTATAAATGATATATAAAAACAAAAATAATTATTATGTGATTATTAATTAAAAAATTTCACGAATCCTTTTATTTGGTTAAGAGAAAAAAGAATAAACAAAAGTAGTTGCTTAAATAGATTAATGTATATGAGGGGACACAATCCTATACTTTATGGTTTGGTATTTTGCAAAGTTTGACATAGTGGCTAAGCCTATTCTATATTCTATATATAATTGGTATCACTTTGACCCCTTGGAAAATGAGATTGAGTGTAATTATGTATGAGATGAATAGATTATAAGATTTTGTGAGCTTGCAATGTTGCATGATTCTGGCCACTTCAAATGTCAAATCTCATCTAGATGGGTGCTAAAAATAGGAATTAGTTGGCTGGGCAGAAATATCAACATTTTAGTTTTGTTTTGTGTTGTACAAATGCACAAGCAAGTGAAGCTTGAAAAGATCATGTAGATCTAAGTTTCGAATCCCATTTAATTCCTCATACTCAAAAGTCTTTTTTGTTAAAGCTTTGTACCAAGTTTCATTTTATTAATATATGTAGCAATATTGAGTTTCTTCAACTAATAGAGTTCTTCACTGTATAGGTTGAGGCTTGGAGACCCCCCCATTACTTGACTTGTGCACCATTCCTTTTCCCTGTGCATATTGTGGATTATTGTAGCGTCTTTTTCCAGTAAATATTTTGTGATTTCTCTTTCATTTTCTGATTTACATGTGCAAACTGATCACTGTTTATATTCATTTTTTATTTCATTGTTTATATGCTAGCGGTTGCAATCTCCTTTTGTTAACATATTCACTATTTATTTGCAGCTTTAGTGTTCTTTCGTGGTATCTTAATTGTTGTAGTGTTCACGAACAACCCTAGTTTCTTTTAAATAGAAGGGTTATTTATTTCAAAATTCAAGTTTAATGTTTCTTGATTAGGTAAAAGTTTGAGTCTAATGAAGTTATTGTTGCAAGTCTTTGAGCCATCCGAGGGAGTAGGATAAAGACACAAACACAAGTTTCCACCAATTGAGGATCCTAATGAATGCTTGATCAATCAGTTAAACTTGAATTATTTATGTTTTTGTTGCTTTAGATTAGTTTTTCATTCAAAGCATGTGTGCTTAGAATTTCTTCTTTAGTCAATAACCTACATAATTGAAAAGATAATTATTGTGTAGGCCTTTTTCAAGGCTTAGATTCCCAAGCATTGTTTTTTGCTAATGTAAGCTTTTTTAGTCTAGACCAAAGATGATTAGTTCCTTTATGTCTTAAAGTTACTTTACTAGCTTAAACCTTTGCTTTACATTGCAATAGTTTAAGGATAGATTGCATTTTACAAGGCATTAAAAAACGTTAGCCTACACATACAGTGCATGACATCTCGTAAGTTCACTGATTCCTACATTGATAATTTAATATCCAAATTTATGCAAATAAATTAGACCAATATTTTGACATTGTTGTTAGGTTGATGTCAAGGGCACAATAATACTTCTTGCATTAGGTGTTAAATGATTGCATTTAACATAAACATTTAAGACAAGGAGGAGTGAAGGTGGTAATTTGTGAGGTAAGTACATGCACATTCACATTAGTGAGTATTCACAAGCCTTTGATGTGTTTCTACTGTCAACATAGATTAATTAGATATTAGTAGTAAGTTTTTAAAATAACATAAACAACTTTTCCAACTACAAATTTTTCTATTAGAGATACTGTAAGAACCCCTCGATCACTAATCATTTTGTAAGCAAGGACTTCTAATAAAAGAGGAAAATCTAAAGACGTTGAAGAATTTATTCAGTAAAGGAGGGTGTGCCACCACAAGGATATTCTCAAATCCTTATCCACATTTTAGAATTGTCACTAGGGATGGATCTTAGTTTCAAAAGATAGAAAAGGAGAAAGGGATCTATGAAAAGAATCCACAACAGAGGGATTTTTAAGTTTTTTCTAGTTATCCTTGTCAACATATGAAGGAGGCCAAGGAGTCATCGATCATATATGATGAAGAGTAGATACTAGAGCCAACGAATGAAGAATTTCCTACATGTTTATCACAAGATCCCTTGTGCATTGAGGAGTGTGATGAACAACTTTCAGAATAAAATTTATGGTATGATAATCAAAGAGAGCCAAGCAGACAACAATTACATCAAAACTTGCTTCCAAACAGTAATCGGGTGTTATGAAACCAGCTCAGGAAAAGATAGAAAAGATAGATCAACGCCTTAGAATTCAGCCTCTTCGAGGGGGCAACCTCCTTTACATTACATAAATGAACAATTCTTGGATGATACAAATGAAAAGACCTCCTTTCTATATATAGGAGTCTAAGGGGTCATACATAATCAGAGCCTACATAACAATAAT
>APFE031512053.1:165211-229153 GCA_000404065.3 Pinus taeda | reverse complement strand
AATCTGGTTGGATAATAGAAATGGTGCACAACAATGCTTCCACATCCTCATCCTTTCTTGAGAGTGCATCTGCCACCACATTTTGCTTCCCTTTTTTGTAGATTATTTCAAAGTCATAACCAACATCTTTGTGACCCACTTTTGTTGCTCTTCAAAGGATAATCTTTTTTCTAAAAAGTATTTAAGGCTATCATGATCCGTTTTTACCTTGAAGTGTCTTCCCATTAGGTAGGGTTGCCATTTCTTAAGTGCATGGAGTATTGCCAACATTTCCTTCTCATAAATAGCTTTGTGTAAAAACTTTCCCTTGATTGAATGACTTTCAAAAGCAATGGGTCTTTCATCTTGCATTAAAACAACACCAATTCCTTTCCCTGAAGCATCACATTCCACAATAAAGGTTTTTGTGAAGTCCGGTGTAGCTAAGACAGGTGCTTGGCACATTGCCTCTTTAAGATGTTCGAAGGCCTTTGTAGCTTCTGGAGTCCATGAAAATGCATCTTTCTTCAATAGTGTTGTTAGAGGTACTGCTACTCTCCCATAATTCTTGACAAACCTGCGATAATACCCTGTCAACCCGAGAAATCCTCGCAGATGCTTTATGGATGTGGGGATTCTCCATTCCTTAATGGCTTTAATTTTGCTAAGGTCTACCTTAACTCCTTTATCAGATACAATATGACCCAGATATTCCACCTCTTGTACTCCAAAGAAACATTTGGATCTTTTTGCATATAATTGTTTTTCCTCCAATAGCTGTAGCACCCTGTCAACATGTTCAACATGATCCTTCCAAGACTTGTTGTAGATTAGTATATCATCAAAGAATACTAACACAAATTTTCTAAGGAATGGTTTGAAAATGAATTCATCAAACCTTGAAATGTTGAGGGTGCATTGGTAAGGCCAAAAGGCATGACCAAAAATTCATAATGACCCTCATGAGTTCTAAATGTTATTTTTGGAATGTCTTCAGTCTTCATTGATTTGATGATATCCTAAATGAAGATCCAACTTGGTGAAGTAAATTGATCCATGCAATTCATCTAGTAATTCATCAATGACAGGAATAGGAAACTTATCTTTAATAGTGAGCTTGTGAGCTCCTTATAATCCGAACACATGCACCATGATCCATCCTTCTTGTGCACCAATACTACCAAAGCAGAGAAATAATTTTGACTAGGTTGAATTATAGCAACCTCTAACATTTCTGCAACCATACGTTCAATTTCACTCTTTTGGACATAAGGATATCTATACGACCTGATGTTTGGAGGAACACTTCCCGGAATCAAATGAATAGCATGATCATGATCACGAACAGGTGGGAGACCTTTGGGAGTCTCAAATACCTTGGAATGATTGTCAAGACTTTTTGGAGATCTGGAGAAATAAATGATTCCAATGTGGAAACATCTAGCGAACATAACTGTGCAATTACACCTCTTTGTTCCTCTTTCAGAAGCTTTATCATACCATTAGAGCTGATTATCTTTCCTGGTTTCCCTAAAATACCCCTTAATTCAACTCCCTTTCCTTCCATAGAAAATTTCATGAAAAGTTCTTGAAAATTAAAAGCTATTGTAGCCATTAGACTCCTAGTACAACATCAACACCTCCCATTGGAATGGAAAGCATTGGCTAGTCAATACATATTCGCCCATGGATAGCTTCATATTATGGCACTTCCCAGAAAAATTTATTGTTCCTCCATTTGCAACCATCACTTGACACTCTGGTGATGGATATAGGAAGCAATTCAATTCTTTTGCTACCTTACAATGAATAAAATTGTGAGTACTTCCTGAATCAATCAACACTATTACCTTTTTCTTCTTGATTTGTCCTTCTATCTTGATGGTTTGAGGAGTGGTAATTCACGCCAATGCATTACAAGATATGGTCGGATTCATTTGTTCGTCATCTAGGCTTTGTTCCTGGAGTATATCCTCTTCTTTTGACATTTCTTGCTCCTTTTCTTCTTCCTCTTCACAATCTATGTAGAATAATTTCGTCTCAGCACACTTATGACCTTTAGTATATTTGCTATCACAACAGTAACAAAGCCCTTTTGCTATTTTTTCTTCCAATTGTTGTGGTGTCAACCTATAGGTTGTGGAAGACTAGGGGCAACAACACTTCCATCTTTATAGTTGTGAGTGGTATGCTTCCTGGTTGCCATAATTTGCTTTCCATTTTTCTTGCTAACCTGAATGCCTTCTCTAATGAATCAGGTTCCCAAAGGCGAACATCATGTTGGATATTATCCTTTAAAGACCCTATTAACACATCAATCCTATGCTCCTCTAGCATATATTTTACCCTTATGTTCAATTTTTGGAACTCCTCAATGTGCTCCATTATTGAACCCTTTTGTTTGAGACTTATCAATTGGCTAAAAAAAGTGTTGCTTTTTGTATCCTCATAATGTGCTATCAGTTCTTCCGTAAAAATTGCCCAAGTGATAAATTGTTTATGAGAGCAAAGCCATTGATACCATACAAACTGATTTGGTTCCAAATATAAAGTTGCAATACGTACCTTTTGTGTGTTTTGCACATTATTGAGATCGAAAAATTGCTCCATCTGTAATATCCATGTTGCGAGATCCTTGCCATCAAACTTCCTCATATCGATTTTTGGAATATGGTGAGTCTTCGATCCAACATTAGAGTCTATGGAATCATGATTAACATTTCTTTTGTTCTCATCACGAGTTTCCTTTACTACCCTTTCACCCTTTCTTGTAGCAACTTATTCATATTAATCTTCAATTCTTCCATGTTTGTCTTCAAATCTATGTTCAAATCATCCATCTTAGCTTCCATGTCATTCATCTTAGCTTCCACGTCATTCATCTTAGCTTATACACCTTTCTTTAAACAATCCATCTTAGATTCTGTTCTTTTTTGTGCAAGTGACACTTGTTGCACTTGGTCTTGTAATTTTGATATATCATGTTGCATTTCTTCCTCTTCTTCATGAATCATGCTAGAGATTTCAGGTTGCCTACTAGGTGTTTCCATTTTCTTTCTTCAGGGCATCAATTACTGATAATAATTCTTCACTATGCCCTTTGAATTCCTTCAAAATAAATTTTCAAACCGAGCTTAAGCAAACATTTAAAAAATATACACACCTTTTTTCACTTTGTAGGAGCTCGATATTACCTCTGATGTATCTCTGTAATTTCGGATCATCCAGTTCTGAAATTGCGACTTGCGGTAGCCCTCTATGTCCTCTTTCCAATGCCACCAGTCTGACCCCAATTGGATTCTCTAATGAAGAGTTATGCCAAATCTCCCACAGTGACCTGATTATAGACTAATTCAGTAGAGCGACCTTGTACGACATTCCACGAGTCACTGTTTTGACCTCTGCCTCTGAAACATTATATAGACGAAACTACAGTCCGTCCTCTTTCCGCACCTTTTTATGAAATTTCAATCCAATGCTCAGAGAAAAAGTTATGACGATTTTCCCCAGGTCACCTGTTTGGAATGTAATTCAGGAGTCTGCAAAAAGACCAACTTCTGCAGATCATATCTCTATAATTATAGCGCAAAATGCTCTAAAATTCGGACCCGAGATTTAGCGCGATGTCTTCTCAAATGGGTTTCTTTTCAACTTCTGAAACGTCGCAGAAAAAAAATTATAGCGAAAATGCCACGATGACTTGTTTGGAGCAGCGAAACCCTAGAATCCAAAGCTCTGATACCAAATGTTATGAAACCAGCTCAGGAAAAGATAGAAAAGATAAATCACCGCCTTAGAATTCAGCCTCTTCGAGGGGGAAACCTCCTTTAGATTACATAAATGAACAATTCTTGGATGATACAAATGAAAAGACCTCCTTTATATATATAGGAGTCTAAGGGGTCATAACATAATTAGAGCCTACATAACGATAATAATGTAAGGGCACAATAATAACAATAGTGGGCTTCCATGGGGCACAATAGTAACAATATGGGCACAACAAAATTAATAAGGGGTACAACTACAATAGTAATGGGGTAATCACTAGTATTATGGGGACCCAACATTAGGCCACAATACCACTCCATTTTTCGAAATTTCTTGGCATCATATCTATATGAGCAATTGATTTTTCATGTCGAAGAATTCATTAAGATATATTTTTCAAACTTGGATATGAGTATATTTATGATCCTATTATGTAAATGGATGCAATGGAAGTTCTTGTAACCACCTCCCTCTGGCTCCCTTGGTTTTTCTTGGGCGATGGAAGGTGTTACTTATTTGTTTTTACCTAACCTTCAAGGTCTGTTATAAAATTGGGGTCACACGACCTCATTGTATCAAGGTCTGTGTAACTTAAAACTAATACCACCATTTATTTCAGCTCAACAAGATCTTTCTAATGATATAAATTTTATCTCAATCTGACTCTCGTATCTCAAGTTATGCTTGTTAGAAGTTTTCCAAATAAAAAGGGTTTGCATCAGTGCGTGGATCTCCACGTGGCACCCATGTGAACCTTGTTTGGCCCATATGGAACTACTACAACAACTTACCTGTCCACTAGGTTACCTACCTTATTGCGCATCACGCTGGTAGATGAAACTGCTTCGACCAAAATAATTGGTAGCACGAACCCCTCCAACAAGGGTTTCAAATGTGGGGAAGGCCCCCCCTTAATTAATCTCAGTCGTCAATAAAATTTGGGTAGGTTGGTGCTAATCCCAACTACTTCCCCTCCCCACTCACTCATTAAATTTCAACCATGAGGGGAACCCCTCAATCGATCTCGACCATTGATCTAAAGGTGCATAGTCCCTTGATCTGATGATGGTAATATATTTCACATGGTTAACTTACACGTAGTTTAATGAAAACTTCACAAGGGAAAAGGTGATACCACTCTCCATGTGCATGAACTAATTAGAGTTATTTGTCCCCATTTGAAAGGAATTCTAACCTACTTTAAGTGTGGGGCGAAACCAATAGGATGATACCACTTGTAATCATCGATCTCTATGCCCACTCTCCACTTAGTCCTTTGAAAATCCTTGTAGCCTAGAGACTCGTAATATTGGTAGGGTCCACACACAAGCCATGTCACTCTGAGCCACATCATCTTGGCATTGAGCTCTTGACCTTCCATCTACTCCAACCTTAATTGGAAAATGCCAAGGTTTAAGGTACGAGACCAATGGTGTCAATCTAATGCACTCAGTTCCCTAGGTGGAGTGCACCAGTCCACGCCATCTTGATGCCTTTGCATTGGGGAATTCCTTGCCTCCTCAGACATGTGAGTTTTGTGGCCGATGACTAATATTTTCCCATTTTCATCGAGCCTCTCCACATCAATGGGAGTCCAACAACCCTATGCCATATTTCTAGTAACAAGAGTTCCACTTTGATCACACTCTTCCATAAATAATTTTGAAAAATACTGGTGGGTTAACCCTATCACCGTCATGTTGGTTTGAATCCCCACTCACTCGTCCATTTCATAGCTGATGGTTGATGGTTGATATTGGCCCATTGGCCTCAAACTCTCTACACAAAGATTCACACAACTGTCTTAGGGATTTGATGGTTGGTGAAAAGGTTCCATGGAACCATAGTTCCACCTTCTAGTTTGCGTACCTCATTGCACTTTTTTCTATAGGCCCATCACCATTGGACCTTCCACGCAAGGATTTTTCACTTGACCCCTTTGGTGGTTTGGTGGCTTGATGGCCAGGGAATACAATAAGCTGAGGTGATAGCCCAAGAGGAGCGATGGAAAATGTTGAAGTTTGGTGTTATATAGGATAACGATGAAAATACCAAACTTTTGAATATGAGCATAACAAGTGGGAAAGGCCCATAACAACCAAATGACAATGATCCTGAAATAGAGGGAGGAAGACCTTAAACACCAATTTTACATAGTTTTCAATGTTGTGAATGAAGTAATGCACTAATCAATCCATTTTTGCTAGTCACTTGTGCAGGTTGCTTAAATCCATTCAAGCAGATGTGAAATACTAGATAATCAAACATAAACATAAAATATACTGTAAATCATGATTATGGTAGTAATCCACACAATTCAACCATTAATTTAAACTATTGACAATTAAGGCAACTTGTCAAGTATGATACAACAATGACTTCACAACTCATTCAATAACATTTAGAGATATACAAGAGTTCATTCCACACATATGCAATTCATGAAACATCATAGGTTATAATTCAAACATATAATTGTAATAGACTTATTTGAATATGTTAAAATGGTTGACAATTGAAGGAGGGACTTCAAATCTCCACCCAACCATAGGCTAGCTACACTAAAAATTTCTTGCAGTTGACCACCCTCGAGCTAGATCTAAAGTTTGCAGGTATGCTTACTAAGGGAAAATTCACACCAAGGTTTGGTAGACACTCAAGAGGTGGATTCCATTATCCAGTTTGTTTCTCAAATACCCTCTGGTAGTAAGCACCATAGTGACTAACTGACTCCTTTGAGTTCAACACAAGGCTTCACCCAAGGTTTAGATGGGGCATTGCTCAGTCCAAGAGTTTGAATCCATTGTCCAAATGATCCCTCAACCTTCTTTTCATATTAAGCACCACGAGGGTCTATAATTGACTTTCTAAGTGGTTAATAACTATCTAGCATGCACCACATTGACTTATATTTTTATGTCTAGGTGGTTAATAACTACATGTCTAGCACCACAATGATTCAATCATCCACTATTCTTCCCACTTGCTAGTCAGGCTTAGACACACATAATCCAGTGGCCTCAAACATATCAATACAGTGGATAACACCCCAACTTTAGAGCATAGGGATTATTCACAACTCCAACATTTCTCCATGTGCTTTGTGCCCAACATCCAAGGAATTCTCTCTCTCTAGTCACATTCTCATTTCATGAACATTTGTTTCATATGCCCTTCACGTTTTTATTTTATTTTCTTCTATTCTTATTTTCCTTTTTTCTTTTTGTTGCCTTCCTTGCATCCCTTCATGTACCTAAGAGAGTGCCAACCTCCTTCAATATTGTTAAGGAAAAAGAAAACTATTGGCATTCCCCCCTTCCAAATCATGTTTCTTGGTATCTATCAGGCAATGGTTTGATTAGTTGTGCCACCTCCTCCATCTTCAAGGGTGAGGGTGTTTTCCTCCACTTCTCCACTCTCCACTCCACTCTCCCTTAGACTTGGATCTATGTGTCCCTCCCTTTAGGCCAGTATTCCAATTTTTAAAACTACTTTTAAGAAAATAATTTATAACTTTTATTTTTATAATATTTGTCCTAGTCGACCATGGATTCCAGGTTTCCTTTCATAGTTATGATCACACATACAAAAACAGGGGTAAAAAGGAAGGACTACTACAAACCCCACCCCTTAAAGGAATATTGTCCTCAGTGTTGTGTAACTAGAAAGTCAAAGAAAAAACTGAGCTTTATAATCATAACTCTTAGATATACTTAATCATTAAACTAAAAATGAGTATAATACCCTCATTTTTTAGCATATTCCCAACTTGCTTCATTGGGTCCAAAGTGCTTTCACTACACATTGACATGTTTTATTACTCGATTTCGAAGTGTGATTTGTATTTGGTCCAGGATACATAGTGGTTTTGGTTGGAATTCTCCCTCAGATGCCACTGGTATCACAGACTAGTCAATTGCATGATTAGTGTAACATACATGCAAAGAAACTTGAAATACATCACGTGCTTTTACCGTGGGTGGTAAGGCTAGTTTGTAGGCTACTGGTCCCACTCTTCCCAAGATCTAAAACCATCTATAAAATATGGATGCTAATTTAGCACAAGACCCCACTTTCAATGAGATCTTACTTGGTCTGATATAGAGATACACATCCTCTCCCTCTTGGAATTATTTATGCATTATCTGTTGATCTCCATAACTCTTTTTCCTATCTTGAGTTCCTTTCCATTTCTTCTTGATATTGATTACTTCCTTCTCCATTTCTTTTATAATATCAAGTCCAAGAACCAATTTGTTCATTGGGTTATCCTAGCTGACATGGGAATTGCATTTCTTATCATACAATGCCTCGAACCTGCACATCTTCAGTGAATTTTGGTACCCATTGTTGTATGAAAATTCAACTAATAGTAGGAATCATTCCCACATTTTTGGTTGATGCATGACATACATCCTTAGCATGTACTTGAGAAACCTATTTACCCTTTAGGTTTGACCATATTTTTGAGGATGATATGATGTACTAAAATCTAGTTGGGTTCCAAAACTAGCAAACAATGACTTCCAAAAATTGGAAGTGAACTTGACATCCCTATTTAAGATGATTTTCCTAGTTATGCCATGAAATTTGAATATTTCCTTCATGAGAATATAAGCTATGTCAATGGCCTTGTGGGTGGACATAACTATTATAAAATAAGTTTCCTTACTCAATTTTTTTATTACCGCCATGATGGAATCATGTTGCTTGGTTTTCTTTGATAATCTCATAATGAATTCCATCGATATGATTTCCCATTTCCACTCAGGGATTCAGATCGATTGTACCAGTAGTGCTAATTACTTGCATTCTACTTTGACTTTTTGGAATTCCAAGCACCTGACAATCTACTCAACAACTTCCTCGTTCATCCCTAGCCAACAATATGATTTCTTTGTGGATGTTATCATTTTTTGATGATCAGGATGACTTGGTTAAGGTCTTTCATGAAATTCATCTGTTATGAGCTTCTTCAAGTCATTCACATTAGGCACATACCACTTGTCTTTGAACAACAACATACCATCGTCGGTGAGATTGTAGCTCTTGGTCATTGATCCCCCTAATTTTTTTGTAAGCATCTCTTCGCATGCTTGAAAATATCATCACATACCAATGCCTCTTTGATCCTTTCCTTGGTGTCAAACTCAAAAGTGATTATAACTGCCAAGTGTGCTACTTGTAGAATTTTGTTGAGTGCATATTCTACCCTATTTTCCTTTCTCTTAATATTTTTTATTTCAAAATCAAATCCATTAATTAAAGCCAACCATCTGGATTTTCTAAAATTTAACATGGGATGATCAAACAAATGTCTTAGCCCTCCATGATCTGAGATCAATACAAATATTCTGCCAAGCAAATAGTGTCTCCACATCTTCAGGGTATGAAAAAATGTTGCTAACTCCAGATCATGAGTGACATAGTTCATCTCATGCTCATTTAATTTCCTTGACTCATAATAGATCACATGCCCCTCTTGCATTAGAACTTCACCTAGTCATTCCTTATAGGAATATGTGTAGACAATGAAGTCCTTTTCTTGATATGTTATCCTCAAAATAGGTGCACATGTGAGAAATTTCTTGAGTTTTTCAAAACTTTCCACACACTCTGATGTCAATTGAAATTTGAATCCTTTCTATTGTAGCATTGTGATTGGATGCCAAATCTTGGAAAAACCTTGAATGAACCGCCAGTAATATCTAGCCAATCCAATAAAATACCTAACCTTTGCAACATTTCGAGGAGTGGGCCACTTCATTATGGCCTTAAATTTTTTGAGATCCACAACCTATCCTTCTCTTGAAATGACACGTCCCAAATATTGGACTTGTGATTGGAAGAATTCACATTTGTTAAGTTTGACATATAGCTTGTGTTCCCTCACCAACTACAACATTGTTAATCGGGCACATAAATGTGGTTGGTGTATTTGTGAGCCCAAATGACACTGCCACAAAATCGTAGTGTCCATATCTTGTCTCAAACATTGTCTTGTGGATGTGTTCATATTGAATTTGAACCTAATTATAATCAAGTCTCAAATCTATTTTAGAGAACATTACAACCCCTCTCATAGTATCAAATATGTCATCTTTTTTGGGTAGTGGGTACATGTTTTTCATTGTAGCTTTATTCAATTGTTTGTAATCAATGCATAACTATAGTGTGCCATCCTTCTTATTTAAAAATAATGTTTAGGATCCCTAGGGAAACATATTAAGTTTTATATGCCTCTTATCCAACATCTCTTTTAGTTGCAACTTTAATTCTACTAATTTTGGTGTGCTCATACAATATGGGGCTTCTAAAAGTGGCACTACACCGAGAGAAACTTAATGGAGAAGTCAATTTCCCTCCTAGTTGGTAATCCTGACATTTCTTTGTGGAGTACATCATTATATTTCTTTAAGGGAAGGTGCTCTTCAATTCTATTTATGTTGTTTTCTATCACACTGGTTACTTGGATAACAAATAGGGAACACCCCTTCGTACTGCATTTATTTTCATGCAACACTTAAATTTTTCTGATTGAGGCAAGTTTTTTGTTTCCTTACAATGTCTTTTCCTCACTTTCATTCTTTTCCTCACGTTCATGACTGAGGCACTCTAGAAATTTATTATAATAGTCCACCTTGGTTCTGTGGGCTTCCAACCCATCCATTCCAATTAAAGTGTCATATGATCCCAACGACAGTAGATTGAGGGTATTTTTTGTGGGCATACCACCTAACTTGATGAGCCACAATTCCACTAACTATGCTACCCTCTTTTTGGATCCCATGGCCAGTTGGACCAACTACAACTTTGTAAGGGGATTTCTTAGCAAGTTGCACATCTCTACAACCTTTGGGTTATTATAACTAAAGTTAGAACCTAAATCAATTAAAATTTAAATAGGTTGGTTAATAACCATACCTTACATCTTGATCACCAAGGCCCGATGATATGCTTGTTTGTTTTCTAATGCTACATAAATTTGAAGTACCCTTTAAGCCACATTGTTCACCATTGTTACCTCTTGGACATTATACAAATTATTTCTATTTTTTTGTTGGAGAGGATAGTCCCTCTACTTGTGGTTCTCTTCACATTCCTAACATTGTAATGACCTTGTCTTTGGTTCCGCAGTGTCTTTTCTTGTTGATTTAGCAGGATGGTCTCTATTGGAAACAATGAAATTCCACTAGAATTTTCCCTTGTCAGAAGTAGTAAACTTAACAATTCTCCCTCCTTGTTTGTGTCCTAAGGATTTTGGCCCTTTTCCTTTGAAATTTCTTATGTCCTTCTTCTTCTAGTCTAATCAAAATTTAGCCCTATGTTTAAACTAATCATTGCAATACTTAGCCTTTCATATGGAGTCCTCAAATCTCCTTGGCTCATCAAACTCATTCCTATGTAGATAGGACTGGGTAACCCATCAAGATAGCTTTAGATATTCACCTTCTCATCCTCGATATATGGCACATACCTCAACATCTCCAAAAATATGTTGGTATAAGCATCCAAGGTAAGCTACCCTATCTTATGTTCATGAAACTCCTTAATTTTCTATCATAGTATCTCTCAGATAGGTACTTCTCACGACATATTCTACAATTTTTCTCCATGAGAGTTATCTTTCTCTAATTCCCTTGACATTTCTCAGATATTCCCACCATATATCGACCTTTCCCTTCAAGCTAAAATGGCCACTCTAGCCTTCATGTTTTTAGAGTAGTCATGGACTTTGAAGTATTTCTTCATTCCCAATAACCATTCTTTTGCCTCTTCAACCTTCTTTATTTCTCCATCAAAGGCAGGGGACATTTTTTCTTCGGGAATTTAACTATTCTCGCTACACATTTGCTGGTAGTGTCTTATGGTTGTAGCACTAGAGAATTGGTCATGGCTGCTTGAGTCTCTTTTCAGAGCACTTAGTGGGATTTTTCCTCTCATTGTGTCTTCACTTTCTTGTCTATGTATTTTCCTTGAATAGCTACCTTCTACCCTATTGGTTTCTAATCCATGATTCTTTATTTCCAATGGACTTTGCTTGGATTTATGTTTTCCTAGATAATTGGCACCAAGCTCATGTTGCTTCTGCCTTTGCAAGTTTGATAAGATCTTGAAAATCACTGCATTCACCTCAACTTTCCTTCCTTGTTCTTAAATTATATTTTCATTTTCTACCCTACAACTTCTCATTTTAGATCTCAATCTCCTGAGAGTATCCATCCAATCAAAGGGATTTTACTTTGACCTCTTCCCTATTGAGTTATCTTCCTAATTATGATGGGATATGTCCATGTTGTACTCTACCATTTTGCTGCTCATTCCTCTATTTCTTGTTGAAATTAGTGTCTTCTTATGTGCTTTCATACACACAATTGTTAGTTAAATATGGCATGAATATAGTAATTTATCACTTTGGTTTACCAACGTTAACCATGTTGATCTAAAATTGTTCACAAAATCAAAACTCATGCTATTAATACGTGTTAGAGAAATAGGACATATTACTATTCTATCAAGGTAACCAAGCACATCAATTAGAAACCAAAAATTTAGCATATAAAACATTTAAATTATCGCATTAAATTCTATCGTTTGTGTGTGAGCCTCTTTAGGTCCAATATTAAACCTATACTTTGATACCACTTTGTACCTACCTCCCTCCCACCCCCTTTGTTTTTCTTGGGTTGTGGGAGGTGTTACTTGTTTTTTTTTAACCAAGCTCCAAGTTTTGTTATGAAGGTGGGTGTGACATCCCCTAATTAATATTTCTCTCTTGTAAATCATTTTAATTATTTTAATAGCCGAGAGAGGGAAACAATTCCATTGATTGAGGAAGGAGATTACTTCAGGGAATTGTTGTTTTTAAATATTAGTCCTAGTTGGGTAGAACGATTTAAATTATCTGACCATGCCTTAACTTTAAGTGAAGAAATAAGGGCAAGTACATATGTCCTTTTAGCTCCAACCATAAGCAAGAAAATGATAAAAAATTAAAGATAGGAATGGGTTGTACTACCAAACAATTGGCTATTATGCAATCGTGGAGAGCGATGGGGAGTTAATTTGTTCGGGAAAGCGAAGGAGAGTTGTAAGTCATTCTAGGATTCATTCATTCATCGTCCATTTTTTTCCATACATGTGCTCTCTCTCATACACACAGGGAGGATAAGAAGAGAATGAACGCGCTACCTGGAGTGAAAAAAAGTTGTGGAAGAGCACAAAGAAGGTAACATCTCAAATTGTTGTTGCTAAGCATTGGAGAGATTTAAAAACTAGCTGAGAAATCCTATGAGAGAGGCTTGTTGGGTGAAATATTATAGAGATCTGAGGCTTGCTTTAGGGATGAAGAAACCATCATAAGATTTGGATTGAAGAACCCATTATATTGGGGAAAAATCACTTAGGTGCATGTGAGACTGATGGACCACTAGGAGTTGCCTTGGGGGCTAAAGATCTTGTGTTTGTCTCACTGATGAATCACCTGGAGAGGTGATTTCTTCCATCTATCAATAGTTTATCCACTAATGAACCTTCCATATTATGGACTCTCTTCTCTTGAAATTGAGCTAAGTTCTCTACATTATGAAATATTGGCATGGATGTAAATATGCTTAAAAAAGGTGATTGACAAAGTGTGTAGCCGATGGATGAAGGAAGTGTGATCTTGTAGCATCCTATTTCAGTTGTTTTTCTGGTTAAAAATCATCATGAGAAATCCACCTCAAGATTTGGAATCTAGCTCAGTGGTGAAAACTACAAGTGATAATGGTTGTAGCTTGTCTATGGTTGGGTGGAGAGTCGAAGTCCCACTATCATTTTCCCAGCTTTAGTTTTAATTCAAGATAAGTTTTCTCACGTGTAATATGTGCCATGAAATTTAGGTTTATACTATTCAGTTTATTTGTAGCATTTGCATGAAAAGTGCAAGGTTTCCTGTGGTTAAAAGGATGAAGCGTTGTTAAATGGTTTCCTTGTTGCTATGGATATGCGTTAACATTTACATGCAGTATATACATAAATAAACATATATTTTAATGTTGTGTGCAATGCATGGTTACAACTATGTTGTTGGTGTGGGAAACACTAGGTGAAGTATAATAGTTCATATCAATTTGAGCATCTATGTGAGCTTCTCAAGCTTAAATGATATGCACATGTTGTTGCATTCGTAATTGCTACATTATTGATAAAGCATGTAATTTTTTTTGTGTTGATAGATACTATATTTCTTGCATGCATGCTTGATGGAAAGGTAGAATTCCTATATATACTATGTGAATATGATTACTAGATATTCTTAGTTCAGATGGACAAATAAATCCCTATATGTATTTGTGAGATTGGGTGAAATTTGTGACTGGCATTTAATGTGGATAACCCTATGTATAAGTTGTGTGTTTTAATGATAATAGCATCATTATACAATTATGATGCAATTGATGGAACTGGTTAAGTTCCCTGTGATCTTGGTGATGGGGGACTAAGGTGTTGGTTCTGCATTTTTGTATTTTTTGTTTAGCGGGCTAGTTACAGTGTACGACACCTGTGTATCCAAGAAGAAATTTATTAATTTTTCTAAGTGCCAAAAGCTATCAAAATGAGCTTGAAGTCACTGTGGGTCCATCAAGTCTAGGGTTAGGAGGCTGGGATGAGAGGTCAAGTCTTGACATGATCTATGCCTGACCAATAGAGTGCCACGAGGTAGTTGGTGGGACTCACTTGTTAGGCTAGTCAGGCCAAATACCTAGGTCAAGGGTTAGTCCAAGTAGGGCATAAGTGGTAGTTTCCTGGTAGGAAGTTGAGACAACCTCCACACTGGGGTAAGAAGGTTGAGGCTAGTCACTGTATATATATTATAGCAGGATCCAGGCGAATTGACACACTGGATCAATAGTTGGCGCGACTTCTCCCTTGTGACATTGGCAAGGGGAGGGGTAACCCCCCTGGAAGGATCACAACCATTGGTTAATCGATGGTCGAGATTTCTGTGAGGCCTCCCCTCTGCAACATCAATGAGGGAAGGTGAATATCCCACACACCATTGGATCAACCAGACTAGCGTGGATCATTAAATGGCAATGGTTTTCATGAATACACACACACACACATTATGCCATGTGTAATGGTGGAAGTAGAATAAGGTGAGGTATAGTGGTATGACATGTGGTAGAGTAGTGGCATGTTACATAGGCACCACATGAGGCCCACATGGGTTCCATGTGGTGGAAAAGAGAGATGACTCTTTTAAATCCATGAAACTTATGAGGGTCATATCTCAAAACCCTAGAGGCCAAATTAAACAAAATTTATATCATTAGAATCATCTCAATGAGACGAACACAACAATCTTATCCATTATAAGTTTTGAAGAAGTTGGAAAAGATAAAAAAAATTAGACCCCATTTCCATAAGGCTACCTTAGATCTTGGGTCATTATAGTGACTTGCACCTCCTTCTAACATGTGTTGGGGGCTAGGAATAAAAGGGGGTGTGTTACAAAGTTGTATAAGCGTTTCCAAGTTCAACTCTTGGACCTATGGAAGTGAGTGGAGCTCAACTCTGAGTGTAATAATTGAATATGAGTACGATGGTATCCTACTCATAATATTTGATGGTGAATGGTATGCTAATGACAAGGATGTTGATTTCTTGATAAATGCAATAGTATTGGATATGGTTAATATCAGGCACCTTGAAGGCCTAGATAGCCTATTGTTTTGACTATGGATGTCTGGTGATCCTTTATTATAGGAAGAATTTCCTGCATGGTTTTGTGTATAATTGTTAAATAGTACTTGCTCCACTAGTTAAGTGGTCTATTCTTACACACCTAAAATAAGTGTGCAAATCAATGATCTTGTGATATGAGAGATGCGAGAAAATCCATGTATTGTTTGTAGCTTGAATAACATGTATTTTTTCTAGTCAAAGATAAATATATGTATGTGTATATATTGATTGGGATGTGAGAGTCCCACAATTTGATCGTTATGTGACAAGGAACCTTGGTGGAGGTTGTCTACTTCTATATGATAATTTCAACTATTATCATTAGGGGATTTTGGGGGTCTAAAATGGGCCTCTTAAGGAAATTATAAAATAATAGTGGAAATAATAAAATAAGATTAGATTACATCATCAAATTTTAGAGGGAAAAAATAAAAACTATTTTTTCAACTTATCTCCTTATGGGTTTACTCAAATTTCAAGCGGAAACACTCGTTGGATGCATAATTTGATTCCTTATCCAAGGAGTACCCATATTTCATACTTTTGATGGACCTCCCTACACAAAAAATGAGAAATACACGAAAAACGTGATTGCAATCACATTTTTTCATGTGTTTCTCATTTTTCGTGTAGTAGAGTCCATCAAAAGTATGCAACATGGGTACTCTTTATATTAGGAATTAAATATTCCATCCAATGAGTACTCTCGCTTGAAATTTGAGTAAAAGCTTAGGGAGATAAGTTGAAAATACAAGTTGAAAAAGTAGTTTTATTATTTTTTAATCTTTCTACTTTTTTACTCCAAAAATGGTGAACCATCCCCCATGGTTGACATCATCATCTTGAATCCTATTCATTCTTATAAAGTTTATTTTGGTTGTACATTTTTCTTAGGAGGCCCATTTTAGACCTCAAAATTCCCCTAATGGTTGTCCTTACAAATGCTTGTATTTCGTGGTGAATGTCTTCCTTGTTTAAGGAATGGGGTGCAATGTATGGAAATGGATGGTTGAAGCCTATAAAGATTGTTACCTTAATACGAGGCATCATCCATGTTCATCACTTGAACTAGATGAGTGCAAAGCATAATGGACAAAACAATTGAAGAATGTGGCTAAAATAATGAAGACATGGTGGATGATATTGTTGCATATGTCAATCAATTTTGTGAGATACTTGATGTTGTTGGCCTTGAATAAAGAGGCTAAATATGCATACTAGTATGGTTTCTTGTGGGAAAAGTTGACTTCTTGATTAGTGATGATGGTCTCGGTAAAGAGATTGAATGAAGCTAATGAAATTCAACCTTATTTTTAATTTTGAAGGTTGAATTTAAGAAGTGACAATAAGGGTATTGGTAAAGAGGCTAATAGTAATTAATGCTGATAATTTCGGGTAAAGTTGTAAAATTTAACCTTGTAAAGGCATGATTATGCATGAACTGATGCTAATACATTAAATTGTTTCTAATTAATTTTCCATAAGTTTTCAAATGGCTTGATTACTAACCTTGGTATAAAGGATGAATTTAAATTGTTGCTTTTGGTCTTGGTACAAAGACTGAATGAAATTAATGATGTTGATTTCACTATAATAGTTGGTTTCCAATTATAGCTGATCTTGACAAAGAAACTCAAATTTTCTGATATGTGCATGTGCATGTAGAACTTTTGGTTTTAGAATAAAAAAATTATATTGAAATATAAAATATGCTTATTTATTTATGTCATGGATTTTGAGACATGTAACTAATATGTAAATTGAGACATGTGCGCAGTTGTAGGGAAGCGTGATTGGTACAACAGGGCAAGGCAGATAGTACATTGGTTTATATATATCAATGCACTAACAATTGAGTATATGTCGTACCATATAGCAAGACTCAATGCATTACACAACGGGATATGGACCAAGTACATCAAGAACGAAGAATGAGGAACATCCCTCCCAAGGAAAAGAACCTTTAGGAATTTGGAGGTTGAGCTCAGGGACTTGGAAGATGAGCTAAAGATCTATAGGGAAAAAATTAGAAAGCTCACAAGGAAACATGAAGAACTTGTTAGACAAAATGTTGAACTGTAAAAATAGTTGCAAGAATTGACATATCAAACTGAATCTTCAAAAATGAAAGATAACATTGATAGGAAGAGGCCCTATGGGGTTGAAGAGGAGAAGAAGATAATTTATTGTTGGTCCTATGGAGAAAAGAATCTAAGAAGGGACTATCCCTACAGGTGGAAGGAGAAAGAAAAAAGCCACTACAAGCCACAGGGACATGAATCAATGATGAAGGATTCCAAGAAGGAGGAGGGGGAATTCCCTCAAGCTCCTTGATATGCATATGCATGTGTTGAAGAGATCCCCTGTGAACCTTTGGGGAATGTAAGACTTCAAGGTTGTTGTGAGCCTTGTAAAGAGGTTTGAATTGATTTTGGTATGTGAATATTCATATGTGTATATCTACATATGCACACTTGTATGATGGTTGGAAGTGCCATGAAAATTGGACTCATAGGGACAAAAATTGATTTTTGGGTCTATTTTATTTTAATGCGTATGGGTAATGGCTTTGATTTATCACTTTCAGGGATTAACTTCATTTTGATTTTAGATTTGTGCATGGCCATGTTATTCTGTTGTATTTTTTATTTCCTTTTGTTACTGATTGCATTTTTTGTATTGATTAATCTTGCCTTCCTTTTTAATGGCCCTTTGAATGTCATGCTTGGGGTCGAGAAAGATTGTTGGGTGTGGCAATAAAGCCACAAACCTATGGAAAGAGAGTTTCAAGGGGGATAAATTGATAATAAAAGGGAAGAAAACTCCACACACATAAATGAAAACCATGGATGAGAATAAGAGAGGATGGAACATTGCTTGTGCAAAAACACAATTGAAAACAAAAAATTGGTGAAGAAGGAAACAAGAGGAATTCCGACAAATGAATTCCTATGGCTGATGCATGTATTTCTTAAACAAATGGAGTTATCTCAACTTTGACCTTTTTAGACAAATGTCAATATGTATGTTGTGTTCATGATTAAGCTAACAATACTATGAAGGCCAAGTGGCTGGTTAGTCCATGGGAAATAAATGAAAACCATGGATGAGAATAAGAGAGGGTGGAACATTGCTTGTGCAAAAACATAATTGAAAACAAAAACATGGTGAAGAAGGAAACAAGAGGAATTCCGACAAAGGAATTCCTTTGGCTGATGCATGTATTTCTTAAACAAATGGAGTTATCTTAGCTTTGACCTTCTTAGATAAATATCAATATGTATGTTGTGTCCATCATTAAGCAAACAATTCTATGAAGGCCAAATGGTTGGTTAGTCCATGGGAAATAATGTACAGTGACATGGTAGCCATGAGAATGGCACATGGGAAGTTCTTTGACCTTAACTCAATGCACATATATAAATATGTGATATGTTCATGATCAAGCCAATATCTATATACATATATAAATGCCATTATGTCTGACAAGTTTTGTTAAGAGTCATTCTTATAGAAGAATGAGAATTTATATTCATTTTATGTAAATGTGGATGGAATGCAAGATTCCCAGTTGTATGAGGAATCACGTGGGAAAAAATGGCCCTGGCTGATCTATGATTTTAGCATCATAAGAAGATGATTCTTATATTATGACCATGTTTATATTATGAACATGGAATGTTAAATTATATATCAGCAAGATGGAAGCATTGTGATCTATGGACTACTGGGACAAGCTTGGATAGTTAAAGAAACCATAGACACTAGATATGGATTGTGGATGCATGCAGTGAAGCACGGGAAGGACATTGGAAGTATTGTTTCCTATTGTTTGTGGAAAGAGATAGAATGGTCTCCTAGATTTCAACACTATTTTGTACATGCCTTGTGCCATGAGTATTGTGTATATGTTGTATTGTATCATGTGTAGTTTTTTTGTTGTACTATGTGTATATGTGTGTGTGTTGTGTAGTGTTTTTGGATAGGTAGGTATAGGACTACCTAGTCCCTTCTGTTGTGTAATGTGTTAGGACAGATAGGTATGGGACTGTCTGGGCCTGTGTTGGTTTATGATAGGTAGACGACCCAAAATGGGAATTTCCTAAGCCTATGAAGGTGTAGAGTACACCTATATTTGTGTCGATAGAAGACTACCTAGTTGATAGTAACTACCACGCTTGATAGTTCCCATATTCACGGGGTAGTGATTGGACTTATTTATATTTTTTTGTTACTAAGTGCTCACGTTAGAGCTGACGAACAACTTAGAAAATTTGAAATCAAAGAGAAGAGAAGAGAAGAGAAGGAACTTGGTGCTTATTGGGTTTGAAATCGATCCAGTACGTGTACGTAGTCAAAGAGAAGAGAAGGCACTGGGTGCTTACCGGGCTTGGAGATCGATCCAATGTGTGTACGTGTTCAAAGAGAAGAAAATGAATTGGGTGCTTGATGGGCTAGACAATTGATCAGCATGTGTACGTGGTGAAAGAGAAGAGAAGGCACTAGGTGCTTTCGGGGTTTGGAAATCAATCCAGTGTGTGTACAAGAAAGGAAATGGCCATTGGCCATTTGTCGATGTGGAAACTGATATAGTGTGTGTAAAGACATAAGTAAAGAACAATTCAAAGATAAGTACCAATATTTCATTTAGTTTTTGAATTTCTGCATTTTGAATCTAATTCCATGTTCTGATTTATAATAGTTTGGGTTTTGAGCTAACTGGATGTGATATTCTTATACATAATGTTTTGATCGATGAAATATTTTGATTTTTTTTTGATAGGAACCAAATAGAATTACAAATGTCACCTCACTAATAAGATGTTAATAAGGAATGATTTAAATGACTACAATTTCTTAGGATGATTCTCATGGAGAATTGTGTGTGTTGATGAAAGAAAGCATGGAATTTTCCCAGTTTGGGTGGTTGAATTTGTCTACAAGATTGATAGCAGTAACAACAAAAGAACTTAAAGAAGACAACAATACGTTCATGAAATATTATAGGGATAACTTCGTTGTAGGACACTAGTACCCAACAATATCCATTGATTACCATGAGGCATGCTATGACTAGTATGATATTTTTGAGGCAAGGATATGTCTTGGGTTTGAAACCCTTCTGATGAGAGAAAACATTGCCAAGGAATGGATCGCTCGAGGGACTTGGAAGTAGAGAAGGGGATTCCTGAACTTGGAAGGTGAGTGACTGCATGAAAGGGGGTGAAAAAATTGCTCGAGCGACTAGAAAGCAATGAAGGGAAGGCTAGAAAATAATTTATTTTTGTGGTGTGCCCGAAAACAATGAGCCAGAAATTGTTTATTGAAGGAATAAGGAGCACAATATATCATTGTTGGACAATGGAGGTAGACAACACTCAAAAGTAGAGGAACACATCCAAGTTGGATTGAACACATCTAATGCATCAAAAGACTACAGAAAGGACCATTGGAATATGGATAAAATTATAAATTAATGTTTACCAAGTGGATGAGCAAACCATTGTGCATATAGAATATATTGTAAAAGATTAAACAAGCTAAATATATATAAAGCTCCATATCAGTTGTATTTGTTTTGTATATGGTTATTGAATGCCAAGGATGGTGTTCCCATCAAGGGGGAGGGGATTATGGCATCCCTTGGTTAATATTCCTCTCTTGTAAATAATTGTAATTATTTTAATGGCTGAGAGAGGGACATAGATTCCATTGCTTGAGGAAGTAGATTGCTCGAGCGAATTGTTGTTTTTAAATATCAGTGCTGGTTGGCTGAAGATTTAAATGAGCTAAATATGCATTAAATTTAACTAAAGAAATAAGGACAGGCCCAGGTGTTCTTTAGCTCCAACCATAAGTAAGAAAGGGACAAAATTTAAAGACATGCATGGGTTTTGCTATCAAGTAGTTGACTGCTATGCAATCATGGAGAGTGATGGGAAGTTAATTTGTTTGGGAAAGGGAATGAAAACAAGAAGTTGTTCAGGGATTCATTCATTCATCATCCATTGTTTTCCATACACACACTCCCTCTCATGCATGCAGGGAGGATAACCAGAGAATGAGCGAGCTACCTTGAGTGCACATAAGTTGTGGAAGAGAAAAAAGAAGGTAACATTTCAAATTGTTATTGCTAAGCATTGGAGACATTTTAAAAACCAACTAAGGAATCCTTTGAGAGAGGCTTGGCAAGTGAAATATTACAGAGAGTGGAGGCTTGTCTGAGGGCTGAAGAAACCACCAGAAGCATAGGATTGAAGAACCTACTGTATTGGGGAAAAATCACTCAGGTGCATGTGAGACTGAGGAACAACCAGGAGTTTCGATGGGGGGTAAAGCTTTGGTGTTTATCTCATTGATGAATCACCTAGAGAGGTGATTTCTTATACTTGTCAATAGTTTATCCACTGATGAACCTTCCATATTGTGGAAAATTAGCTAAGTTCTTTCCATTTTTAAATATTGGCATGGATGTAATATACCTGAACACTGTGATTGATAAAATGTGTAGTCGGTGGATGAAGGGGTGACAACTACAAGTGATAGTGGTTGTAGCTTGTCTATGGTTGTGTGGAGAGTTGAAGTCTCACTCCCTTTTTCCCAACTTTAGTTTTAATTCAAGATAAGTTTCCTCACATGTATTATGTGCCATGAAATTTATGTTTATACTATTAAGTTAACTTGTGACATTTGCATGAAAAGTGAAAGGTTTCTCGTGATTAAAAGGATGAAGTCCTATTAAATAATTTCCTTGTAGCTATGGATTTTCATTAACATTCCATGCAGGATATACATAAATAAACATCTATTTTAATGTTGTGTGCATAACATGGTTAAAATTGTGCTATTGGTGTGGGAAACACTAGGCGAAGGTATAATAGTTCATATAAATTATGTGAGATTCTCAGGCTTAAACAATATGCACATGCTATTTCTTTGGTCAATTGTTATATTATTAATAAATCATGGTATTTCCTGTGTGTTGATAAATACTAGATTTCTTACATGCATGCTTGATGGAAAGGTAGAATTATTGTATATACTGTGTGAACATGATTACTATAAATTCTTAGTTTAGAGGGACAAATAAATCCCTGAATGTGTTTGTGAGTTTGGGTGAAATTTATGACTGACATGTAATGTGGATAGCTTTGTGTATACATTTCATGTTTCACTAATAATAACATCATTGTGAAATTATGATGCAATTGAGGGAACTGGTTAAGTTCCTTGTGATATTGGTGACGAGGGCACTAAGGTGTTGTTCTTGTGTTTTTGTCTCTTTTGTTTAGAAGGCTAGTTGCAAGGCACAAAGCTTGTGTATCCAAGAAGAAATTCATTAAATTTTCTAAATGTAAAAATCTAGAAAAATGGGCTTGAAGTCATGATAGGGCCTCCAATTCGGGGGTTGGGAGGCTAAGAGGAGAGGCAAAGTCTCAAAATAAGTCTCAAAATGATCTGCCCTTGACTAGCAATGTGTCGTAAGGTAGTATACGAGACCCACCAGTTAGTTTAGTCAATACAAATACCCAGGTCGAGGGTCAGGCTAATTGGGAAGAAGAAGTAGTTTCCTGATAGGAAGTTGGGCACCTCTAAGTTGGGGTTGGAAGGTTGGGGCAATCCCCTTGTATCCACCACATTGGGAGCCAGGCACAAGATGGATGAAAAATAATTGACACACCAAATGGTTTTGTTGAGGCCTCCCCCTTGTGAAATTAGCGAGGGAAGGCAAAGGTCTCTCATATCATTAGATCAACCAGACTAGTGCAAGTCGTCAAATGGTGGTGATTTGCATGAATATATATATATATATATATAATATTATATATATATTATATATATAATATAGTATATATATATAGTATTATATATATATATATATATATATTATAACTGCCACACCACACACACACACACACACACACACACACACACACACACGATACACCATGTTTAATGGTGTAAGTAGAATAAGGTGAAGTATAGTGGTATGCCATGTGGTAGAGTAGTGGCATGCTACATAGGCACCACATGGGTGCCATGTGGCGGAAAAGAAAGATGGCTCTTTTAAATTAGTAGAACCCTGGAGTCTAAATTGTAGAAATTCTATATTTCCATAAACATCTCAACAATACAAACACAACGATCTTATCCATTAGAAGTTTTGGAGAAGTTGAAAAAGATGAAAAATTTTAGATCCCATTTCCATATCACTACCTTGTATCTTGGGTTATTATTGTGACCAACACCTTCTAACCTAAGTCGAGGGTTGGGATTAAAGGGGGTGTGTTACAGTGGTGTCACATGACCTCATTTTCTCCAGGTCTATACAATTTAAAATTAATACCACCATTTTGTTCAGATCATCGAGAGGCTTCCGATGATATAAATTTTATATTGATCTGCCTCTTGTATTGTAGTTTATGCTCATTAGAAGTTTTCCAAATAAAAAGGGTCCACATCAGTCCATGGATCTCCACATGGCACCCACATGGACCTTTTTTGGCCCATATGGCACTATTGTGACTACTTACATTTCCATTGGTTCACCAGACCTATTATGCACCACATTGGGGTATGAAATCACCATGACCAAAATAGTTGGTTGCACAAACCCCTCCAATGGTGGTTTTGAATATTTTCCATTGATTTGAAATGGATGGGTTGGCACTAATCCCAACCACACCCCCCAATTAATATTGACTGTTGATCTAAGGGTTTACAGTCCCTTAATCTAACCGTGGTCATAGATTTCGAGTGGTTAACTTACACACAAGAAAAATTCATGGGAGAAAAGGTGATACCACTCTCCAAGTACACAAACCAAATAGAGTGATTTTTCCCCATTTGAAATTGGTTCTAACCCACTTTAAGTGTGGGCTGAAACCATTGGAACAATAACACTTATAATAATTGATATTGATATCAACCATCAATCTTAGGCCCACTCTCCCCTTAATTCCTTTGAAATGCTTGGTGGTCCGGAAACCTACAAGCCTAGTATGGTTCATTGCAAGTCACTTCATCTCTGTATTGGGCTCTCAGCTTTCCCTCTACTCCAACCTCAATTAGAAAACACTGAGGTTTGAGGTCCAAGACTTGCAACGTCAATGTAGTGCACCCAGTGCCCAAGGTGTAGCCCACTAGTCGACATCATCTTGGTGCCTCGACATCGAGGGTTTCCCTGATTCCTCATGCACGCAAGTTTTATGGTTGAAGGCCAATGAACAATATCAACCCATCGGTATTGAGACTTTCCATACCAAGGCTCATGTAGCTACCTCATGGTTTCAAGGACTTGATGGCATAGTTCTAGTAACAAGGGTTCTACCCCGACCCTAATCTCCATTTAATTCTTTTGAAAAATATTGGTGGGTTAACACCATTGTCATCATGTCAAGTCAAATCCCCATAACTCGTCCATTTCATAGTCAATGTACGATGACCAATATTGGCCCATCGACCTTGCCCTCTCTACATAAAGATTCACACAATTATCTCAAAGATCCAATGGCCAATGGCAAGATCTCGTGAAACCATGGTTCCACCTGTGGGTCAATATATCTCCTCCTCACACATTTTTTCATCAACCCATCATCATTGTACCTCCCCTACAAGGCTTGTTCTCTTAACCCCTCCGATGGTCTAGTGGCTAGATGGCAAGGGAATATAGTAAGCCAGAGAGATAGCCTAAGAGGGGCTATGGAAAACACAAAAGCTCAGAGGTTTATAATATGAGGGTGAGAATGCCAAACTGTTGAGTATGAGAAGAACAAGTGGGAAACACCCATAACACTCAAAAGGAATTGATCCTAAAATACAAAGGGAAAGACCCTAAACACCAATTTGACACATTTTTCAATGTTGTGCATGGAGAATGCACCAATTGATCCAGTTCTACTAGCCTCTTGTAAATATTTTTTAAATTCATTCAAGGAGATATGAACTACCTGACAATTAGACATAAACATAAAATATCTTATAAATCTATGCAATTTAACCTTTCATTTAAACTATTGACATTTAAGGTAACTTGTCAAGTATGAATATAACATCGACTTCATAACTCATTCAATAACATTCAGATATATACTAGAGTTCATTCCACACATATGAAGTTCATGAACATTGTAATATCCCTGGGTTAATAATTCATATAATAAAAATTAATAAAGGAAAAATAAGGCCAAGGTCAAGGGACACTTATTCCAAGCTGAATGTTGGGAAAAATATCCTAGTGGGCATCACTTGTTGTGTATTATGGCTAAGGGGAAATTGGCAAAGGTAATGGCAAAGACTCTGAAAAGAGAAAAAAGTATTATTGGCATTTTATTTATGAAAATAAAGGAAAATAGGAGAAAAAGGAAGTGAAAGGTCACATTTTGTATGTGAGGAGGAAATTAAAGGAAAATTAAGGAAAAATGAAGAAATTATAGGCATCAATAATAAAAATACATTAGAGCATTAGTTTGTAGTCTTTTCTTAGTTCATTTTCAGAATTGGTTTTTATATTGGAGAAGAGCACCAAGAGGAGAAGGAAAGAAAGCAAGTAAAGGAAGGGAAAGGAAGGGCAAGGAAAGAAAAGGAAAGTAAAGATTAATCAAGGAAAGGTTGGATCAAGCATCTTCAGTAGGAATACTTGTAGGTAACAAGTTGCATGTATGATTTCCTAGTTGGTTTTGGCATGCATGGTATGTGCATATGTGTATTTGGTTTCATTGTTGTTGGCGGTATGGATTTTTCCAAGTTTTGACAGTGGTTTTTAACCTTGCCTTGCCATTTCTGGATAGCCATGGTGTGGTGGCATTCTTTCTTGGTTGAGCTTTGGATTGCTGAAAGGTTTTGGATCTGGGTGAGGTGGTCTTAGGAAAATCCCAAGGGTTGGGGGTGGAGATGGTTTTCTCTAGGAAGCCCTCAATAGGTGGGTGGAATAGGAAAATTCCTCAAGGGGTGGTGAAGGAATTCAGAGGAATCCAAGCTCGATTTGGTTTTGTGATATCAAATCCAGTTTAGGTGAGATCACAGTATGGTGAGGGTGGAGGTGGTTTAACCTCTGGATTCCCTTGGTCATTTATGGATTGTTTTATCTCATGAGATTCCACATTCATGCTTGGAATATGGCACAGAGGTGATTGGCTGAAATAAATATTTGGAAGTCCCGGACTTGGTTGACTTTTTCATATGGGTAATAAGAGCTAAGTTTCTCTTGTCTTTGATAAGTAAATGTACTTGTTATTATTTGGCTTTAATGGTTTTTCTATCATTGTTATATATCTAGTTATAAGCATGGTTATATGACAGATCTAAGTATGGATCTTATCACGTTTCATTCAATGAATTTCTAGTTAATGAATGCATGACCTAATTGGTGTTATGACAACTATTGTGAGAAGGCATAAATCCTTCTTTTTAAACCTCAGATACATTTTCATATCCTTATGTTTAGATATGCATTCATGACCTGTAGATTGCATGTTAATCATGTGTTTGACAGAATGTTAGTCCTGGTTGGGAGAGTTCAGTTCACGTCCTAGTTTAAGTTTTGGTTTGGAAGCATTGTCTCTATGTGATTCATCATTTATGGAAGTTTCAATGAGTTCTGGGTAGGGGCCTGAGTCTTAGCCATGAAAAATCGACTCAGAATTCAAGGTCATTGGCATAGAACTGACCTAAAAAGTACATAGTCATTGGGAAGAAACCCTATGGGAGTGACTAAGGCTCTAGGTCAGTGAAATAGAGAGTTAACTTAGGGGTTGGACACTTGGAGGAGTTGGGTTGCTCTTGGAGGGTTTTTTGCACCTGAGGGAGGTCAGTAAAGTCTGAAGTTGTCAACTCCATTTCCTTAAGGTCATATAGGAGGTTGAGTATTATTGTAGTGACCCTCAACTCATGTTTACCACAGGAAAATGGGTGAAAGTGGGTAAATGTGGGAGGAGGCGGTTACAAACATCATAGGTTATAACTCAAAAATTTAATTGTAATAGAATGATTTATGTTCAAATGGTAGGAAACTGAAAGAGGGACTTCAACTCTCCAACCAAACATAAGCCAACTACACTACAACTTTCTTTCAGTTGACCACCCCCGAGCCTGATCCAAAGTCTAAGGTGATGCTTACTCGGGGAAAATTCACACCAAAGCTTGGTAGACACTCAAGATGTGGAGTCCATTGAATCACTTACTCCTATGAGTTCAATCACATGGCTTCACAAAAGGTCCAAATGGGGAATTACTAAGTCTAGGCGGTTGAATCCACTATCTAGGTGATCCCTCAGTCGTCTTTTCAAGGAAAGCACCATAGGGGTCCGTAGTCCACTATCCAGGTAGTTAAAAACTCCCCAACAAGAACCATCATGACTCAAATTTCCCTGTCCAAGTGGTTAACAACTATACAACCAACACCACAATGATTTGATCATGCACTAAGCCTCACTTTGACCTTTTAGACTTGCACACACATAGTCCAGTGGCCTCAAACACATCAGTAAAGGGAATAACACCCCAATTTCAGAGCATAGCGTTCAGTTACAACTCCAACATTTCTCGATGCACTCTGTGTCCAATGTCCATGGAATTATCTCTCTCCAGTCACATTCTCCTTTCATTATAATTTGTTTCAACTACTTGCCTTCACATTTTTTTTATTCTCTCTTTGTTCTTTTCCTTTTCCTTTTTCTTTCTAACTTCTTCATTGCATCTCTTTGCGCACCTGAGAGAGTGACGAACTCCTTCTTCCATGTTGTTAAGAAAAAATAAAATATGTGTCTCCCCTCGTCTAATCATTTCTCTTGCTATTTGTTAGGCAATGGTTCAATTGATTATGCCACTTCCTCCATTTTTGAGATTTAGGGCATTGTTTGCCACTTCTCCACTCTCCCCTAGAGTTGGATCCATGTGTCCCTCTCTTCATGCTAGTATTCCATTTTTAAAAATTGTTTTTATGAAAATAATTTATTACTTTAATTTTTTATAATATGTGTCTTACTTAGTCACAACTTCCACATTGGCTTTCACAGTTATGATCACACATAAAAAGATAAGGGGTAAAAACATGAGACCATCACAGTTCTCCTACATTTGAAGGAATGACTTATTTTCCCAAATAGATTAAGATAGTATAGAGGAATAAATGAATGAATAATATAGCAAAGAAAAAATAAGTCTAACTAAGAAAACTAGTGTTCAATGCTCATTTGGGTGGATTTTTATGACAATTAGATCACTGACCTTTTTTAAAGTGTAGTTGGGATAGTCCTATTTTGGGACCATATGGGATATTTTTTAAGATATGTTTCTATATAAAGTAGCCCTATAAACCTAGTTTCTAACTGATTTTAAATTTTTTGATTTGGACATCAAACAAAAAATATATAGGCAGAATACCTATTAGGTCTCAAAAAGAAAATTTAGGAATATAGTTGGGACAATCAATTTTTCAGAGATCTAATGGATGGATTTTTTAATTCTGTTTCTATGATATAGAATATATTTTCTAATGTAATTTGAGTAACTTTATTTTGATATCGTATGAGAAAATTATGACCAAAATACTAATTTCCTATCCTAAATCTCCACTCCTAAAACCCACTTTTCCTGGTTGTTTGTTGGCATGTTTGACCCATCAATTGTTCCTGTCTTCAAAATATGTTTTTATTGGAGATAGTTATATTAATCTAATTTCATATCCAATGGAATCACATCAATTTTTCCTTTAGAATAATAGTTATGATTAAATTAGTGATTGTTGGCCTAGGAGGGAATTTAAAAACAATACTAGCATGCATGCTATTACCTAGAAAATTTGGCATATCATCTTAAGGAATTTTTGAAGATGTTTCTACTATATTATCCCTATCAATCCACTTAAATATTTCTTAGGAATTACTCAAATCAAACCATGAACAAAGAACTTCTAACAAAACATTGTTGGTTTTTCTAGTTGGATAACACTTCTTGATAGGTAACAAAATGCATTTGTCTTTGTTATACTGAAATTAGACGAGGAACAAAGAGCTTATAAACAAAACATTGATGGGTAGTCTAGCTGGAAAACACTCCTCAACTGGTCACAAAATGTATTTGTCTTTGTTTATTTTTCCTTTGATTTGTTTCCTATGCATTGTTTGTAATTATTTGGCATAAATATTAGAAAGAAAATTCTCATACACATCTCATCTTCCAAGATGTCATGTTTTAATACAACAAAGTGCTAAATTTTTCAAGTCCCAAGAAGATTCAATGGGTCAAATCTATGGACGAGTGATTTTAAAAATTCATGAATGAGAGTATGACATCCAAATGTACAACTAAAGCAAAGTGGAACATCATTTTATGTTGAATTCATTAAGAAATCTCAAAATCCTTGGAACTTGCTACAAAAACCTTGTAGTTTTTGAACAACACCAATAACCTCACCATTCTTAAAGATGAAACAAGATCAAATAAAATGGCATGAGTACAATTATCAAAATAAGAAGTCGAGTTCCATACCATGTCATGTCACATCCACCATGCCATTGTAAAAAAAGAAACCTTCTAGAATCCATACTATTGATTATGTCATTCACCAATACTATTATATGTCAATATATTGCCTTCTTCCAAGCTTCATAATCCATACACGTTGAATTTCAAACTTACTTTTGTTTATGTAGTCAATATTAAACTTTTCATCTCATTACTACTAGCAAATCATGACTTCAACTCATTTTCATTTCATATGCTTACCATACTTCCTTGTTCCATCCACCCCTAACCCATGAACAAGTCACTCATCTCACTTGCATACTAGGCCATCTCACTGTACTTTTCCTTTTTCATATTTTTTTTCTTGATAGTGAAAATATTTCATTTATGATCCTTCAAATTATTTTGTTTGAGTTGGATGATGTGGGATTTTCTAAGACCCTCCTCCCTACAAAATTTGTCCCATCAACCTCAACACCATATTTGGGATCAAGACTATGTCCCCTCTTCCATATTGATTTTTTTTTCTTATATATATATACATAGATACATAGATACAGATATATATATATATTATATATATATATATATATTATATATATATATAAAGAAAAGAAAACAAATAATGAATTTAATTGTGAAAATCTAGGATACTATCACATTTCAACTTGAATTTTTATCGGAAAACCAATAAATTGGCCAATGAAAATTCTCAATAAAGGATCTACTAAGTGATTGTTATTTTGGTCAAAATTGTCAATAATTTTTATGGGGATCATATATTGGTCTAAAAGAGGATACTTGGAAAGTTGAACATGTATTATATTTCCTTTTGAACAATCTCAAAGACTAATGTGTATATATTTGTACAAGCATTACATTTTCAGCTAACAAGGCAATGCCATACTTTGAAGTCTCAAAGGGTTTAATTTTTAATCCAAATTAGAAGCAAAAATAAGTCAAGGATATCATTCATTCCTATAAAGTCGAAGATTAGTCCAACATAAATCTAAGAACAATCCAATATCAATCCAAGATCATCCCTACAAAGGCATAAAATAAGTCCATGAATTGTGATCAACATCCATTTCAAGCATAGAAGGATCACATGTGTACTTGTTAACAAATCATGAAAACCATTACCATACAAATGAAATATTGAAGAGTTACAATCAATTTGAAGAATACAATAACATTACTCTTATGGAATCAAAAGTTTTGTAAGAGTTTTCAAAGTATTAAACTTTAATTAAGAATCTGAAATCAAAACTTATTGATAATACCTTTTATATACCTATTTCTACATTATATATACCTATTTCTACATTCTATTTTTTTTCAAAATTTTGGTGCTTATGAACCTCGAAATTTCCAAAATTTAATTCAAAATTACAATAAAAACTTGTCTTATTTCCTTTGTATAAGTTAAGGTTACTATTTGTTATCTTTGTAATATAAAAGCCTAACTTAATAACCTTACAACTAAATATATTCTATTTTACCCATCCTACTTATTTTTACCCAGTATCCTACCTATCCTAACATCACTACATACCTTAATCACTTCACTATAGCTCCATTACCATGCGTGTTCACATAACCTATCATCACTCTATCGAACACCCATGATTATTGCATCACGCTTGTCTACAATTGTACTCATGAAATGATTGCTATAAATGCCAAATAAACTATACAAGTCACATTCACTGTTGGTCATAAGTGATACTCTGTTTTCAAAAGACCAAACCTTTGTTTGAAGTCATATTCTTCCACCACAATTCAATTATTTCGCCATTTGTTGAGCCTAGGCATTCCCATTCATAACCCCAAGAGGTTACCTTGCATTTTCTCTAAAACAAAAGTTGGTTTCCATAGTAAAATTTCTACCTGCATGGGAGGGAAAAATAAGAGTAGAGTTAAAAAGTTACAGAGATATAACAAAACAAGGAAACAAAACATGTTTAGGTATGCTAACACTTAGAAGTTCCATGAAGAAAGCATGCTACTTTTGAAGTTTGTTTGTGGGGAAGAGTTGATGAAATTGGTCCTCAATAAAACAAATTTTTAGCTCATTGGATTTTTGAGCTATAAGTCACTCAAACTAACTTGAAAATACAAGCCACTCATCCTTTGTCCTGAGGATGAAAAACATTGGATGGTTCGAAACGTCGACCAAATTTTAAATATGTGATTAATCTGAAAGACAATATCACAATCAATATGGATCACACAAGTCTGAGATCTAGCAATACAAGAATTGTCAAAGTATGTAAAACATTTTTATGCTAAAAGAATATTGAAAGACGTTTTTGTGCCAATGTAAAGTTGTAAATAATTTCATGCCAACATAGATTTCTCTCTCTCTCTCTGATTTTAGGTACATGAGGTGGTTCTCTCAATTTTGATAGTTGAAATTTTTTCACAGGGTGCTTATAGAATTCACAAAATTGCAGTGAGAATAGAGCCCTAAAATTTTGAGACTCCTTCAAGAGGTAGGTTGGTCGATATTTTTCACCAAATTCCATGGATACAATGCTAAGGTAACCATGGACTTTTCCCATACCTTTGATGGGGAAAGTGATAGTGTTGGTAACTTAACCATACATCTCTTTGAATACATAATGACACAAGTTACAAGGCTACCCCAATTTGGAGAAAGGTGGTTCAAAAACAAGAATTTAGAAGAGAGCATGGACACAATTTCTAAATAAGTCAAAACAAAAACCAAATTGGATCAGTGGGATACCTGGAACTTGGATAAAACATCTATGGAAATAATTACTTTTCTCGATTCAAAAACATATCACATGTGAGGGAAAGTAAAGTGCCATATTTATTTATCATATCATACCATTACGTTAAAACATCTTAAAAAGGAAAGCATGTAAACATGCCTTACTATCGATTGAATATCTTTGCGAAAATGGCTAATAATATTCAAAGGAAACCCAACAAAGTTACCAACTTAACAAAAATTGCTATCATAAAATGAGAACTCTAGCCCAAAAATACCCTATTTTTGCGGAAAAAAATATGAAAAAATACCCGAGGAAAGAAGAAGTGTTGATGTTGCATCAACATTTATTTATTTATTTTTTCTTGAGTTAAAATTCTAAATTTTTTAGCAATGGCATTAAAAGTCAAAAAATTTGTGCAATAAATATGAAAAAACTCGTTGAAACGAAAAGTGAAAAAAGTCGTTGAAACAAAAAGTGTTGATGCAACTTGATGTTGCATCAACACTTTTTTGGGTTAAAATTCTAATTTGTTTTAACAATGATATTAAAAACTAAAATTAGTGTGCAATCAACATGAAAAAACACCCTAAAAAAAGTGTTGGTGTTGCATCAACTTTTTTTTTTGGGTTAAATTCTAACATTTTTTAGCAATGACATTAAAAATAAAATATCACAACACTAGAAAACCTTAAAATTGCAATAGATTTCGAGGATGACATTAAAGGTAAGATATCACGATTTTGAAAAACCTTAGAATTTCAACATTTTCCAGCCATGAAATTAAAACCAAATATCATGGCTATAAAAAACATTAATTTTTCAAAGTATATCGAGACCAAATATCATTACTAAAAATGCCTTAAAAATGAATACCTAAATAAAAAAGAGTCATTATACCAAATGCTAAAAGTATAGGTACTTTAAAATCTTAGCCTAAAACAACTTGACACATTACACATTACATCGAAAACTTTAAAATCAACCATCAAATTAACACCCATTGGGGTAGTGTTGACCCATTGCAATGAAAATTTAAAAATCAACCACCAAATTGATAAACAGTGTAGGTGAACTTAATCCATTGTAACAAAAACTTAAAAATCAACTATCAAATTGACATATAGTGGGTCTGGTTGCTAGTTGAATATTGACACTATCCCTCCAACAAAAAAAAAGTTAAAAAATAAAAAATAGATAAATAAAATAAATAAATAAAAATAATAATAAATAAAACAAAAATAAAAATAAAATAAATAAATATTAAAATTAAAAAAAAAAAGAATAAGGGCTACATAGTAGCTTGTACCTGCCACTTATATAGGTTTATTTTGTATATATATATATATATATATATATATATATATATATATATGTGTGTGTGTTTATTTTTTAATTATATATATTAATTAAATTTATTAAAATATATTTTTTAATATAATAACAAGGGCTACATAGTAGCTAGTACATGCCCCTCTGCTTAAATATAGTTTAATTAAACAAAAAAGAATAAGAAAGACAAAAATTTCATCACAAAATCAAACAACTAATAAAATATTGTATTATTAAATGCCATCACCAAAAATTAAGAAATAAGATTCACTAGATCTTATTTATATTAACTATATATATGTGTTGTTATGTGTTTTATTTTTATTAATATATATAATTGTTTATAGTTAAATCTTATTAAAATATATTTTTAATATAATAATATGCCATTTAAAATTGAAAATATTGTGAAAATATTATAAATCATGAAAATATAAATAATAGAAAAAAACAAGTTAAATAAAAAGGAAATAAAATTGTCCACATGGGGTAGCTCAAGCAGCAAGGGCCGTGGAAATGAAGTCTCATCGAACCGGAAGTCTTGGGTTCAAATCTTGGGCTACCCTTCCCCGTAGAGGAGTACATAATGGACATGTAAATCCGAGAGTCCCACCCCAGCTTACAAAAAAAAAAGGAAATAAAATTAAAAACAAAAAATTAGCAATTAATATAAATTGAAGTTTCTAAACAACCCATAATAAGACTTCAACTATTTAAATAATAATAGAAAATAACAAACACTGAATTCCTATTTTTAAACTATGCATAAGCATCATAATTGTTTGGTCAAAGACAAACTAATACACAGTCAAAGGCAAAAATGAAGGCAAAAATGAATGCACTATGCTTAGTACAATAAGTCATCTTAAATTGAAAATGTGGAGGAAAAACTATAATTCATGAAAATGGAAATAATAGAAAAAAGAAAAGAAAATAAAAAAGTTAAATAAAAAGGAAATAAAACTTAAAATAAAAAATTAGTAACTAATAGAAATGGAAGTTACTAAACAACCCATAATAAGATCTCAACCAATCACTTTACACATAAAGAAATTTAAATAATAATAAAAAATACCAAAAAATGCATTCCCAATGTTAATTATGGATAAGGGGCAATTTTTTTTTTTGTCAAAGACAAACTAATACATAGTTAAAAGAAAAATTGAAAAAATTGATACAAAGTAAAAAATAAAATTAAAGTTTTAAAAATTTAATTTTTCTCTTGTTTAAAGTTGAATAAAATTATGATTTTTTTGCCCTAGAAAAAAAAGAAGCCAAAAATAAATATAAGATAAAATTAACAAAAAATCAAACAAATAAAATTATTAAAAAAAACATGCATAAAGAATTTTAAAAAAAATAGCTAAAAAATAACTCATAAAAGAAAAAAAAAATCAAACATAACAAAATTTACAAAAAAAAATCAAAACATAAACAAGTAAAAACTAAAAATTAAGAAAAAACTATTATAAAAATAAAAAGAAATAAAATTACACAATTAAAAATAATAATAATAAAAAAAACATATTAAATAATAATAATAACATTTAAAAATTTATCTATTTTTTTCCAAAAGGAAAAACCCATTATTTTATTCAACTTTAAACAAGGAACAAAATTACATTATGTAGATGTTGAATACATTTAGTAAGATACCTCTCGTCCTATGTGCAAAAGAAAAAACTGAAAAAATTACATACAAATATCGTAGTTAAGTGTGTTAATAATCACTTAACTTTTCTTTTTTTCCTTTCTTTTTCTGTATCTTTTACCATTCGTTGAGTTCAAATATCGTCGCCAATTCACTTCTTTTTGTCTTATGTGAGAGTTATTTGTTTGAGTCAGAATTATTAGAAACATGAGCTCTCTTTGTACCCCCTGCCTCATGTTTCATCTCATCATCTTGTTCATTCAGTGTTAGCTAAGACATGCCTTCAATATTCCGGGTATTCTTATGTTTTTGAGTAGGTGTGACCTCCTCTTCTTAATCCTCCAAACATATGGTACCAAAGGTCTGCCAACCTTTCATATTGTGGGCTTACCCCTTTTTCTTCCTTGGGGTCTTTTGGCCTGTGGACAAGAATCCTGCAAGTGTCAAGTTTGAAAGCATGAGCAACATATGAGCATTTTGTTTATGTAGTATAGACTTTGGATCCATTGAAATGTTTCCTTTTTAGGATTATGCGATCAGGAAGACCTTTACTTAGGTATGTTTCAACACAAAATCAAGCAAAAGTAAATAGACCTTGCTAAATATGTGCATTATCCATTTTTTTAAAATGCTGAGAGTATTTCCTATGTCTTCTAAAACATTGTGATGACAGAAAGGGTGGGGTATGTAAACACTCCCCAACCCTAACCTCAGTGAAAAGAGTTCATTTTCTAATCCACTCTCCCTAGTAACTAGTTAGTGAGATGGGATAGTAATATTTTTTTTTGTCTTCAACATGGGAAATAAACATCACCATTGTGTTCATCTTGTCAAGATGAATCTGGTGATATGAAACTTTACCTCAATCTGGCCTTTGGATCAGAAGTTATGATCCTTCTAAATTTCCGAAGAGTCAAGGGTTGACACGTCATCAACCCCACCACATGGACTCACATGGCTAACCTCCCAATGCCACATGGAAATATTATTAACAAATATTTGCTTGTGCATAATTTGGGTTCCACGGCCAAACGCTAGGCACCGATAACACTGCTTAACACATCTCCAGCTCCATTCCCCAACAGAAACTTCCAGTGCACCCTCAACTGAAACTCATGGTGCACCCCTGGTTAAAACTCTCAGTAGCACCCAGTGGAAACTCTAGGTCACACCCTTGATGAAACTCCCAGTACCAACCTGACTATAATTTCCAGGTGCATTTTCCCAAGTGTCATTACTCTGACTATGCTCTTGGCAACGTTCCTCAACTATAACCCCTGGGCATGCATTCAAGTTTCCTCTGAGGTGGATCTTCTAGGGTCAAATCTTTGCTATCCTCAACTTCATTTCCCCTAAAATAACCCCTGGTGGACCCTGGCGAACACCCCTTTGTACTTCTGGGAACAAGGCTTTCCGGGCTTCGTCATTCCTCCATCGGTCTTATTGTAATAGCGTATGATCAATCCACCCAATCTGTCACTTCCATGTTAAGGCTTTCTCTTGGCTATTCGAATAACATTTAACTGGTTGAGGATATAAGATAAATTCTTATGAATAGTTTTGCAACAACATCACTCTTAGCTGGAACTTGGGCCATGAGCAATAGGTATGTCCCTAAATCTAGTGGTTTTCGTTAGGGATTGATCCCTTTCTACACTCTACGTCATTCACAAATAGATTCAACAATGGCTTCGCTATAATGGTTCCATAACCATTTGGACCCATGCTAAAGCTCAAACATGATCCTTGAAGTTTATTAAAGCACTCACTGGTGCTTTCCTTCCTGAGCTTATCACAAATTCCCTCTCCCTGAATCCACAGGTTTCAAAAGATATCGTAAAGGCCCAAGGAGACCAATTCTCCTCTAAGAGACACAAAATCCATCTTTTAAGTCTGATTACAAACATGGGCCTTATAGACAAGTGCATAATGGGTAAGTTCTTGGGCCAACAAGCATTCCCTCCTTTGGGACAAGGAATTATAGGCATGACTGCTTAGATATTTGTTAACCACCCTTTGCTAAAGGCTTGGTGACCCATAAAGAGCTACAAATGTTTGATCCACACACCAGTGTGCAACGTAAGGGTTGCAATGACCTTGTCAGCAACACGACAACACTTATTAAGGATTCCCAGGACATTTGATTATTGGAAGGGACCATAAGTTCGTCCCTCCTAAACAAGATATCATTACTTGGAACACCATGGCTATCACCATCCATTCGAGCAAGAAGATTCCACACAATCTCATTACGGAGATATTTCACGAGATATGGTTTCCAACTTAACGAGATTCAACATCAGTGCAATTAGAATAGGAATTCATCTTCTGGAAAATGCAAGGGTTTAAAATCAACTCAATCCATAGTATAAGGTCGCGCCCTACTCACGAGAGGTCACAAATCCCTTGAACCAATTCCTAGTTCTAAAGAATGTGTATACCCATCACCAGGGAACACATTACAACTGGCCAAAAAACACCCCTCACGTAAAAACACAGGTTAATATAATTAAGAAATGATGAAATCCTTAGCATGATTACATTGCAACACAAATAATAACAAGGGCCCACAACCAGTGCCTCCATTAGACTGCACATGGACCTTTTTGACACTGAATGCCTTCAATGTAACCATCATACTATAATAAAATAAGTTATTATGTTAAGTATTAATGTAATTCAATCAAGATTCTTATAGACCACTCCATTGCTTTTAAACATTGCACAATATGTTATTCATTCATATAGTATTAGTAGATAGTCATGCATTTTTCTCAAAAGTACCATATCAAACCAGAAATGCAACATACACTCATTATCATAGAAAAATACATAAGAGACCTTATCTTGTGATATTTTAGGGAAATTGAGTCAGGGAACATAACTCTCCACCCCATTGTAAATAGTTGCAACTAGCTCTCACTTGTAGCTATCAGCCTTGAGCGGGATTCCAGAGATTGAGATGGCTTGCTCAAGGGATTTCATAACACCACTGGTTGAAACATGGATTTTAGAGGTTTTCCTACCTCCACTGACCAACTGAGTATCATTTAAAAATCTTTCAGGGAATTTGAGAGGAATGCTATCTCCACCCTCCACCTGTTCTACAACTAATAAACTCCAAGGAGTCGAGAGGCTTCACCGCCACCCTCAACTTACCACACAATTTTTCCACGCACTGAGGGGACTTGAGAACACACTCTGAAACCAAATGATACAAGCGAAGGAGACTCTATAACTTCCTTCCAAGACTCCAAGGGATAAACCTCTACCCCAGGCTATCAAGGGACTCTAGGGAAAACCCATCTCCACCCTCTTTCCATGGGGGCTTCACTTAATGAACCTCTGACATAGGATGTGCATTCATGGCATACTAAACAATACCCTTAATTTGACTACGTATTGTAAAATACCTCTAAAAATCACATTATTTAACCCCCTACCAATATGAACCCAACACACCTTCCCAATTTAGAAAACCCCTAATTTCACTACATATTGTAGGTATCCATTTTTTCATTCACATTTTTTATACCTGCTAATATAAAAACCCATTACCCCCTATTACATGCTCAATATATTATGTCATTTTCCCCTCAATATATATCCCTTAATATGAACCCATGTGCTATTTTATTTCTCCCGCAGTGAAGCCCCCATGCCTCCAACCCCCCAAGGTATCATGAAATTTACCCTGGAGAAGCCCCTCCCATACCCCTAATGCTCAACCAGAAAGATAAACAACTCTTATGAGAACCCAAAAACAGGCCAAAAGTGCCTAATTGTGTTTGTTCTCCATAGTGATTTTTTCTGTGAGTTCTTGTTCACAGTGGATATTATATATCCGCTCTTCCCCAATTTGCTACTGCATAAATTTCTACCCATTCCTCTCCAACCTCCTACTGCATAATTCCCTGCTAATTTTTTTTTTTTTTTTTTTTTTTTTTTTTTTTTTTTTTTTTTTTTTTCTACAGTGGTTTTTCGACAGCTATTAGACAAGTAGTGTAGGGTCTTCATGTGGTGTAGGGTTGTGCCACATCTCCCCACTCCTTTTCATCTATTGATTACATTCCATTGACCTCTTTCCCTTGCGTGCTCTGAGCATAAGATCATCAATGGTGCTGCCATGGCATTTATGTTTTGGTGTCCTCTTTTCAGTGAATTTTCCTTCAAGGAAGTATGCCCCCATGTCCTCTTTCCCAATGTCATCTTTAATGGTATGCTGCTACTCAATTAGAGTGATCACCTACCGGCCTCCTTAGCTATCATAGCAATTAAAATCCCAAGCATTTTCCCTCCTGAACATCTAGAATATGTGTCCAGTAACTTAGCCCATAATTATTTTATGAAGTATTTACATTGCTAGATGAGGTTATTAAATTGGGGCTATCATAAACCCCTCCCCTTTGGGGGCACACCATCCTCAATGTTCTTTATTGATATGTAACATAAAATACATGCTTAAATAAAACACACACGACTTATGGATCTTTATGTGTACCAATCTATATTGTATTTTATTTTTCACAATGATTCTTATATGCAAAATGGTTTACCAACCACTTAGTAAACATTAATTTACAAATTTAAACCATATCCCCATGGCCTTTCGAAGTTCTTTGATGCTCTAAAAGTGTTCAGTCCAACTTAGATTTTTCTCTTCCTTTAGAGTGCTACTTTCCTCCCATGCTTTCCTACATCAAAACATGTATGTTTACATTAGATTCCCTATAAGGAATTGTAATGAGTGAATTATATCCCTTGTCTAGTCCATCAATCTATCAAGGGAGTCTAGAGGTGTCCCACCTCCACCCTTTTTTTTTCTAAGTAAAGACTACTGCTATATTAAAGAAAGGAAAATATGTACAAAGGTTTACTTCCCGCGAGGAGACCGAAGCCAGTCCTCAAACTCAAAAAGCTTTAACCAAGCCATGAAACACAGTCCATTATAGTTCCTGGACGTTAAGCAACCTAGACTCAAACTGATAAAAGAATCATAGTTGCTGGCAGGTCCGATCCAGCTTACATCAGTGACAATTAGACAAAAAGAACAAATATCTGAAGCCTGAGACTTGCAGCGATGGGTAAACCGAGTCTTAAGACTAAGCTGGACACAAAAATAGACCCAAAGACAAAACATGATTTGCAACAACATGATAGAAAGAAAAAAGCAGAGCAGAGCACCCGAGAACTAGACTTGCTGGTCTGTTGAAGCCTCCTGCTTTCCTTTATCTGGGCTTGGCGAATCGAGCCAAATCACCAACCCGTCCTCGTTCTGAATCGGTTCTTCCTGATTTGCCGGGGCACAAGCGCTTAAGACGTCCACTTCCGTGTTTGAATTGGGCGGCGGCAAGATCTCTTGCACAGAGGCAGCGTATCCAGAAATACCCTGTATCGGAGCACAGGAGCTGAAGACATCCATATCCCTGTTGGAATTGGGCGGCGACAGGATCTCTTGCACCGAGACGTCATAACCAGAAGTTTCCTATGTGGCTTGCTGGACTGGGGCAGATTGAATTGGGGCGACCGCATGTTGACGAGTTCGATACACCAATCCTTCCATATCCCCCATGAGGATATCGCTGTCATGGACAATTTCAGCAGCTGGGGAACTGGAATTTGACAGGTCGGGCTCTTCTTCAGAATGAATACGGTGAAGGTGACAACCACCTCTGGTCTCACAAGGCGGCTTGGAAATCTGAATCTAAAAGTCTGGTAGGTGCCCTGTGGGAGGAGGCACTCCTGTTCAGAACTGGGCGACGATGGTGGCTCAGCAGCAATGGGCTCAACAGGGTATAAGTCTTCCAAAACCACGCGGGTGCCAGACCTCCCTCCCCGCCTAGGAACCCCGCGACTGCGTGGCATGGCTTGCAAAATTATCGCTTCCAGACACGCAATAATCCCTTGGATGTTTGCAAACTGAAAGCCCTCTCTACGAGCACTGAAGGCAACAATGGAATAGTTCTGCGCCATAACTGGCATGTCAAAATCCATATAATGCATAACCTGCTGTCTTAACACGGGAGAAAGGCCTTGGGATTTTCTCCCCTTTCGCATCATAGCCTGAGCAGCCATGCTCGACATCAATGCTGCGTCCCTCCTCCTTTGCCGCAGACCAAGAACATTAACTTGCTGCATTAATTCCCTGCGCTTTGTACAGGCCTCCATGTACATTCTTCGGCGGTTCTCCCTGCCTCCATGTGACATGGCACATGCCATCCTTAAGAGCTAGTAAAGACACCCGCATCTGGGTGCGAGGTGTGAATCTGAGAGATTTCCTGAGAGATCATTGCCCTCAGAGTGCCTAATTGATCCCTGGATGGAAGGTTGTCTACAGCGCCTTCAAAGTGGTGCTCTTTTGCCTCCACTCCAATATTGGCTAATAGATCTGCCAGTTTGTTTCCTTCCCTTCGGATATGCTTGAAAAAAATAGCTTGATGCATGGATATCCAGTGGTTGATCATCTCAAGCCTCTGGGACATTCTCCAACTGCTGCTTATTTTGTGTACCGGGGAGCCATGCTGTAGTTTGGTGGCCATTCTAATTAGTATCTGTGAGTCCCCTTCTACAATGAGGGGGAAGAGATTTTTCCTGTGTGCTATATTGAGTCCTCTCCATAGACCTTCCAGTTTCGCAGAGTTGTTAGTATCCCAACCTATCGAGCCCATGAAGATGCTTAGAGGACGGCCTGTGTGATCGCTGAATACGCCACCATACCCTGCTTGTCCAGGGTTTCCTTTAGAGGCCCCGTCGAAGTTTAGTTGAATCATGCCTGCTGGAGGAGGATTCCAAGAACTTACTTCCTGCCTGTGCTTGTTAGGAGTTCTGTCTTTAGTTGAGTAATTGTTTATACTCATTTGCCAGTTGTCCCATATGGCATTTTCCTGAGGAAGCGTCAGAAGATCTTCGGGATGCCATTCCTTGAGAGAGAGAGTTTCTTTAATGTTATGATGGACTATATCCCACAGTTTTTCCAGCGGCAGCGTTTGATCTTTGAATATTCTTCGGTTGCGCTCTTTCCACAAATTCCACATCATAAAACCTGGGAGGAGTGTCCATAATTCATTGAGAATGGGGCTTTGAAAGGGGGGTTGACTTCCCTTGTCTATGGTTCCTCTGAGATCGTCTTGCATTCTTCTTTCTTTTTGACAGCAGAATGCTATCTTCTCCCATAGTTTCTTTCCCATTGCACAGTTCCGCATTAAATGTATTGCTGTTTCTTCCTCCTGTCGGCACATATAGCACATGGATGGACCTGAGAAATTCCTTTTTCTGAGATTGTCCCAGGTTAAGACTTTGTTATGACAGAGGAGCCAAAGAAATGTGGAAACTTTCGGCCAGGTAGATTTATGCCAAACTTTTCCCCACACTCTAACTTTGTGCATTTGCCCTTGTATGATTATGTTATAAACTTCCTTGGTTGTGAAAACGCCTTTCTCCCCGTGGCCCCATCTTAAGATGCCCGGTTCATCTGAGACTCTTATCTGTCTTTTTTGTAGCTCTGTTTCGAGTAGCAGATGTGTCTGTTCTGAGCCGTTCGGGAGGAGCAAATGTATGTCTTTCCACTTCCTGTAATCTTGAGGGGCTTCGGAGGTCCAGCATTGATTGACTTTGGCTTGATAATGTATTCCTCTTTCGTTGTCAGGAAGGCCTTGAAGAATGTCATTGATTTTTGGCATCTGCTGCCACGAATCATCCCAAAACCGTGCTATACTCCCATTTTTGATTTCCCAGAAGCATTGTTCTTGGATGAGAGATCTGTTTTGTATTGCCGCATTCCAGATTGCAGATCCCGAATTTGTCTCAGTCATGCGTAGTCTTTCCTCCAGTGGATGGTTGTTGGCGTACTTGGCTGTCCAGAGGGAAGCCCATGGTGTACTAGGATTCGCCAGCCATCGCCACCAGATTTTGGCTCCCATTGCCTTGTTGCTGTTCTCGGGATCTCGTAGGCCTATTCCTCCTGCATCTTTGGGTAAACATACTTTCTCCCACTTTAGAAGGGCCCATTTTCGATTCTGTCCTGAACCTCCCCATAGAAATATTCGCTGTAGATTCTTGATTTCTTTTAGGACCCACTTGGGGGCAGCTAAAATGGAGAAAAGATACAAAGTCATAGATTGGAGTACTGCTTTTATTAGGATTATTCTGCCTGCCATGTTCAGAGATCGAGTGGTCCATAGGAACAAACGTTCTTCTAGTTTTTCTAAGAGATGCTTCCAGGAGGAATGCTTGAGAGCGGAGCTTGTGAGAGGGGCGCCTAAATACTTGGAGGGCAAAGAGGCGGAGGTGAATCATAGAATGCGCTCAATTGCTCTTTGAGTGGTGACGCGGGTGTTGAAGAAATAGATTTGGGATTTAACTTGGTTGATGAGGGCTCCGGATGCATCAGAGAAAGTGGAAAGAAGGGTTTTTATGAGACGAGCTTCTTGGACCAAGGGGTGAGCGAAAAACATGTTGTCATCTACGAATTGCTGGTGGGTGTGAACCGGGGAATTATGAAATGAGATCCCTCTTAACCTTCTATTGGTCTTGGCTGCTGTGATACTTCTACCCAGGCCCTCAGCCATGATGATGAACAGGAAGGGGGATAAGGGGTCTCCCTGCCTTATGCCTCTAGAGGGTCGAAAAGTAGCTGAGGGGATGCCATTGATTAAAACTGAGAAGAAAGTAGAGGATAATAAACTATAGATCCATCTAATCCAAGCGGGAGCAAAGCCAAAAGCCGTTAGAATTTTGTGAATGTATACCCAACTTAGGCTATCAAAAGCTTTGGAGAGATCTAGTTTAAGTAGCATACCTGGTCTTTTGGTCACCTTTAGAGAGTGAATTAGCTCATGAGTGAGAATAATGCCATCTGTAATCTGGCGGCCCTCAACATAGCCAGACTGCTCAGGCGAGATGATGAGGGGAAGAAGCGGTTTGAGCCTATTGGCAATAACCTTTGAGATAATCTTGTATATCATGTTACAGAGTGCAATGGGCCTGTATCGCCCTGACTCCACCAGAATCTCTCCTATCTTGATTGTTCTTTCTAGGGTGGTTTTCCGTCCCCTTTTTTTGCTATCCTTGGTTTTGAATTTGCCGTCCCATGGACTGCCAATATGTACCCCTAGAGAATATTTTTTCTGTGCCTTGCTTAATACCGCTACTAGATTGTCTACCTGCTGTTCTGGGATTTGTTCAAAGCTCCCTGTACGACATGCTTGTTCCAGACCTGGAATATCCAGCTCTCCGATGTCAAGGGGCTCCAGGTCCTCATCCATAATTTGGGGCGATTGAAGAATATCTTCAGGTTCTGTCGAGGCTTTTCCGCTTAATTGAGAGTACTCCATATCCATTTTCTCATTTGGCTTTGACGTATTGTTCTGAGGTTCTTTCAAGTGGTCTTGATAGGTGATTTTTTTCCCTCTTTGCATTGATGTTTCCCCTGGTTGCTGTTGCTGGTTCGCTTCGTCTTTCTCCTGTTCCTCGTCCGAGCCTTTCTCATCTGTTTTGTTCAGAGCTTCGAATCTATTGCTAGATGTTGCCTTATTGCTAGGATTTGCTTTGGGATTGTTGGTGTGTTTTTTGTTTCCTCTTCTTCTATTGACAACTTTTGTGAATCCATCAGGAGAATGATTGCAGGATTTGTCTGGCATGGAGGGTGGCTTATTTAGAGGGCAGTCTCTATACAGGTGTCCTATTTCATGGCATTTCCTACATCGAAATGGAACCTGTTCATAGTCTATTACTTGAACCCATTCAGAGTCTTCGTGAAAGAAGCTTACCGTATCTGGCAGTGGTTGTTTGAGATCCATGTAAACACATATTCTGGCGTATGAGATCTGCTTGCGTAGTCTTGTTTCCTCTTCTACCCTTACAAATTCGCCAATAGCGTTACCAATCTCCTGCAGTGAAGTTTCCTCCCAATATTCCCAGGGCAAAGAGTAAAGCCTGATCCAAACTGGCGCGTAACTCAGATCCTCCTTGTCTGGGTTGAATCTTTCCACCCAGCCTTTGAGAAATAGGCCTGCTGAGTTAAAAAAATATGGCCCTCCTTCTAGGATTCTGGTTCGGTCTTCAAGACAGTTGAAAACAGCAGTGAAGAAACCCTTCGCTCCTAAATGCAAAGATATGTCCCCTTTTGGATGCCAAACAGTGCTGATCCAAGCCCTCAGAGCTCGTTCTGTAGGCCAAATCCCTATAAACTTGCCGATCAATGCATGATCCCGCATGTACTATATCCTGGCGTTGATTCTTTCACTTGGAAAGAACACCTGTGGTCTTTTAGTGGCAACAGGTTTGCAAGTTGAGGAACTTGCCTTATTTCTGTGCTCTGTCTCAGAATCTTTACCCTGCTGCTGATTGTCGTGCCTGGTACCCTCATTGACTTCATTCGGTTTGTCCCCATCTGCCCGTTGCCGTGCTCTCGCGTCCGGAGAAGGGGAAGGCTCTTGGCCCTCCCCCTAGGGGGAAACATTGTTCCGTCCCTTATGGTGTTGTCCACGGCGCTCTGCTACACCAGTTTCTGCTGCAGGTTTCTGACTCCACAGGCCTGCCACTTGCAGGGTACTGTCAAAACCCTAACGAAACCCATGATGGTTCATTCGCATCCGACCGACTCATTGATCCTTAGCATTTTCCAAACCGTTCGAAACCCCCACCTCCACCCTTTTACAAACAATGGAATCCAAAGGATTTTACCTCCACCCCAAATCAATAATAATGGAATACAAAGATTTATGCCTCCACCTTCAATCAACAGCAAGGGAATCCAGAGGTTGATACCTCCACCCTCACATCAGCAACAAGGGAATCCAGAGGTTGACACCTCCACCCTCAAATCAACAACATGGGAATCTGGGGGTTGACACCTCCACCCTCAAGGGAATTCAGAGGCTTAAGCCTCCACCCTCAATAAACAACAAGGGAATCTTGAGGTTGATACCCCCACCCTCAAGGGAATCCATAGGCTTATTCCTCCACCGTCAAATCAACAACAAGTGAATCCAGAGGTTAACACCTCCACCCTCAAGGGAATCCATAGACTTGTGTCACCATCCTTAATTAGAAATAAGGGAATCTAGAGGTTGATACCTCCATCCTCAAGGGAATCTAGAGGCTTATGCCTCCACCCTCAAATCAACAAGGGAATCCAAAGGTTGATACCTCCACCCTCAAGCTGTAGGTCATACTATTTATTTTTTCTCTTTGCTGATATGGTTTTCAACCTTCAACATTACCTTTTCATAATGTAAACATGAAATAATTCATGAGTTCAAATTCACATTCTATTAAAATTATAGATTAATCAGGGCTACCTTGCCGACATAAAACCATGATTCCCTTATGTCATTTACATATGCATCAAGTGAATCAAAACAACTACTCTTCCACAAGAATGACCCCCTGATGACCCTATCATAAAATAGTTTTTTTATGCATATATACATATATTCATCATTATGAGAATGTATACCATATATAATTATATGTTTCTATAAGTCAATATTAAGATAATTTTCCTCTGTCTGTGCAAAGGTATGCACATCATGGTGAACAACAGTTTCCATCTTGGCCAATACGCTTATTACCTTACCCCTGCTTACCTTACCTTTTTTTGTTACCCATGTCATGGATGTCATGCTGTTGTCCATTATTTACCATGGACCAACTTAGCCGCTTGGATATCATATTGTTTCTCACTTAGTCATGAGCGCGACATACATTTTCTTGCGTCAAATACACCCAAGGCCTAGATGACTTCCTGGATATAAACAAGGTGAGAATTAATTAATGGGGCTTTCTTCAACCCTCTTTCACCAAGGTTTGTGGCCTCCCTACCACCTTAAATAAATTTTAATCAACGCCCTAAGCCCCAAGTATATAAATCAAAGAAATTTCATAAGAATAATAGGAAATGCAAGAAGCAAATAAGAGGTGTCACCACAAAAGAGAGTAAAATACATGATCACAATCATAGGGGAAATAACATTAAAAACATCATAGTCATGTACAAATCTAAAATAAAATGATCTCAATCATGGAAGCAATAAATTAAAGACACCACCCATAGGTGTTAACATAAAACATTTCCCAAAAATTTAAATTTGTATCCCCTTCATTGCAACATTCATGGCACTTCCAACCATCATACTAGTGCGCAGATGTATACATGTACATATGCATATTCATAGACCTTAAATCACATCAAGAATTATTTACAAGGCTCACAACAACCTTGAAGTATTACATTTCCCAAAAGTTCATAGGGGATCCTTTCAACAGACACACACACACACATAAATATCAAGGAGCTTGAGCGAATTCTCCCCCCCTCCCAAACGTCTCAGCATCCTACATCGTTAATTCATCTCCCTGTGGCTCGTAGGGGATAATTTATTTTTTCTTCTACCACAAGGACAATCCCTTATCAGGCGCTCTTCTTCACAACACCAGCATGAAAATATCTTCTTCTCCTTTTTAACCTCACTAGGCCTTTTCCTATCAATGCCATTTTCCCTTTTAAGGATTCAACTTGGTATGGTATCTCTCACAATTGCTTTTGTAGCTCAACATTCCACTCAACCAGTTCTTGTTATTTCCTGGTAAATTTTCTAAGTTATTCCCTACATATATTTAGCTCATATTCCAAGTCTTTGAGCTTAGCCTCCAAATTATTGAAGGTTCCTTTCCTATGGAGGAATGTCCCTCTTCCTCATTCTTGATGGAATTGGTCCCTATTCCACTGCACCATGCCACAATGGATATTTTCCATTCACTAACATTGAGTCTTGTTATGTGCTGCCACATACACTCAATTGTTAGTGTGTTAATACAACTAAAAATTTTGTAAAATTCCCTTTCCTTGTTGTACCAAGCATGCTACCCTGAACTACATACACATTAATTTACACATTAGTCACGTGTCTCAAAATCCAAAACATAGGTACACATATCAGTATGATTTCTCAAAACCAAATTTTCCTCATACACATGCACACATTAGTTCATTGATAACCCTGCTTTCAGAAAATCCCATTTTCTTTTCAAGTTTAGTTATGCTAAAATCATCATCATTAATTTTCCAATCAACCTCTATACCAAGACTAGTAATCAGGGCATCCAAGATTACAAGTACCGAGTACTATCAACCTCTCTTTCAACGCCATCAATAAAAAAGAATCTTATAAATTCACTATCATATACAACAATATCATTGACATTTCTAGCCCTAACCTCATTACTTGAGCCACATTCTCTAATTAGTTTATCACCATGGTAGAAGAATACTCGATACATACCAAATACACATTCATTGAAGAGAGTGACAAGGAATATAAGGAATTTGTGATCAACTCTAATATTGCAGTCTCATTCTCTACAACCGTTTATCCACAAGGTCTACACAAGATCTTTCCCTTGAACCTATCTGGTCAAAATATGGAATATGAGTGCTCTAATCTCGTACTGTGATAATGCAATTTACAGGTCTTGACCAACCCTTTCATAAGACACACCCCTTTCCTTGAACAGGGAATATTTTAACCTCAAGAAAAAGCCTTCTTAAGATAAATGCATAACAACAGTACATGGAAAACAATAGGCCTTCGCTAGGGTCCTTGACCTCTAATGACATATAGACCACGGGATCCCCCAGAAAAATGAGTATGCCATACATATGCTCCTCATTCATTGAGTCAAGCAGTGTTATATCAAATACACATTACCCAGGGATTTTTCCCAAAATTCTTACATCACATGAACATCCTCATGCATGATTTTCTAAATATGAAATATCGCCTCACCCAACCAATGGTGATGACACACTACAAGTAACCATGCTCATCACCTTGTAGGAAGTCCTGCCTAAAATTAAAGAAAAGACATACTTGAAAGGTCACAACCACCGGTTGTCATACCTCCAAAATGTCAAAGAGAAAGCACATGCATTTCCAAGGCATCTATCAAAATAATACGTTAAACCTACAACCATGAGTAGGATACCACCATACATACACTCAAATATTATGCTCAAATCTGAGCTCCATCCCTGAACCAGGGATCCAAGCATAATTACTATGCCACATACTTGAGTCGCCAAGTTAGCATATCTACCATGCAAATAATAAATCAATCATAAACTGAATTTTAACACCTAACATTGGTTTAGATAATTTCTAAAAATAAATCATTATAAGGTCCTCCCTTTGCAGGAGTTCTACTGTTACTTTCCCATGCTAGAGCCCATCCAGTCCGGGTGTTGAACCTAGATTCTACCCTAACCTCAGTGAAAAGCATTCACTTTCTAATCCAATCTCCTTGGTAACTAGTTAGAGAGATGGGTTAATATTTTTTTTTCTTTAGCATGGGAAATAAGAATCACCATTGCGTTCCTCTCATCAAGACAAATCTGGTGATATGAAACTTTACATCAATCTGATCTCTAGATCATAAGTTATGATCCTTTTAAATTTCTGAAGAGTCAGAGGGTGACACGTCATCAACCCCACTATGTGTACTCACATGGCCATGCCACGTGGATAATTACCTCTCAGTGCCACATGGAAATTTTATTAATGCTTGTCGACTCGTGAGATTTTTTGGGTCCCACGACCAAACACTAAGCACTGACAACCCCGTGTCACACATCCTTGACTAGGACTCCCAACACCATTCCTCGATGAAACATTTTGATGCACCCCTAGCTGAAACTTGTAGGGTACCCCCAGTTAAAAATCTTGGTAGCACCCAACATAAACTCTCTGCAACACCTGACATAAAGTCTTGGTACCACACCGAATATAAATTTTAGGTACATTCCCCCCTGTGCCATTACTCTGGCTAAGCTCCTAGTGATGTTCCCTAACTATAACCCGCATCCATGGCTTCAATTTTCCTCTAGGGTGGATTCTCAGCTCCATTTCCCTGGAAATAATCCACAGTGCACCTTGGTGACCACTCTTTTGTACGTATGGGAACAAGGCTTTCTGATATTTATCATTCCTTCACTACTCTTATTGTGATATGGTATGATGAATCCAACCAATCCGTCGCTTCCATGTTGAGGCTTTTCCCCGACCATTTGAACAGGTTTTAACTGGTTGAGGATATAAGATTAAGTCTTATGCTCGGTTTCACAACACCACTCTTATTTGCAAAATCAAGCCATGAGCAATACATTCGTCCCTAAATCTGGTGGTTTTTATTAGGGATTTCTTTATTTTTTCTCTCTACACCCTTCATGAACATATTAAACCATGGCTTGGATACAATGGTTTCACAAAAATTTGGACCCATGCCAAATCTCAATCATGATCCTTGAAGTTTATTAAAGCACTCACTTGTGCTATCCATCTTGATCTTGCCACAAGTTCCCTCTCCCTAAATCTAGGGGTTTCACAAGATACCGAAATGGCACTAGGAGACAAGTTCTCCTCAAAGAGACAAGGAATCCCTCTTTTAATTCTAATTACAAACATGAGGCTAATAGACAAACACTTAATGGGTAAGTTTATGGGCCTACAGGAACTCCCTCCTTTGGGACAGGGAATTCTAGGCATGAATTCTCATATATATGTTGACCACCCTTTGCTAAAGGCTTGGTGACCCTTAAAGGACTACCAATGTTCAATCCACACACTAGCGTACACCCTAAGTCTTGCAATTACCTTGCCAAAAGCATTGCAACACTTAATAATGATTCCTAGGATATTTGGCTATTGGCAGGGATCAAAATTCCATTCCTCCCGAATGAGATATTATCACTTGGAACACCTACCTATCACCGACCATTAAAGAAATAAGCTACCACACCATCTCATTACCGATTTATTGCACAAAATATGTTTTTTAGCCTAAGGAGCTTCAACATCAATGCATATAGGACATTAATGCATCTTGTGGAAAACATAATGGTGTAAAATCATGCCAATCCATCTTATAAGGTCACGTCCTACTCCCGAGAGCTCGTAGATCCTTTGAACCAAGTCCTAGTTCCAAAGAATGTGTGTGACCCATCAACAGGGAACACATTACCACAACCCAAAAGATGCACCTCATGTGAAATCATAGATTAATATAGTTAAGGAAGGAGTAAATCCTTAGCATGATTACATTGAAACACAAACAATAATGAGGGCTTGCAACTAGTGCCCCCATTAAACTACACATGGACCTTGTCGACACCAGATGTTTCAATGTAACCATCCTACTATAGTAAAATCGGTTCTTATGTTAAGTATTATCGTGATTCAATCAAGATTCTTATAGACTGCTCCATTGCTTTTAAACATTGCATAATATCTTATTCATTCGTATAATATTGATACACAATCATGAATTTTGATCAATAGTACCATCTCAAACCAAAAATTCAACATACATTCATTATCATATAAAAATGCATAAGATCACTTATCTTGTGAGCTTTCCTGGAAACTGAGTCAAGGAATATCAGTCTCCACCTAATCATAAATAGTTTCAGTTAGCTCTCACAGTTATCACCCCTGAGCCAAATTCTAGAGACTAAGATGGCTTGCTCAAGGGACTGCATAACAGTGTTGTCTAAAACAAGGATTCTAGAGGTCCTCCTACCTCCACCCACCAACCTAGTAGCACTTAACAAGTCTTTAGGGAATCGAGAGGAGTACTGCCTCCACCCTTGAGCTATTCTATAGCTAATAATCTCTAGGTTGTTGAGAGGCTTCACCCCCACCCTGAACTTATCACACAGGGGTTCTACCCACTGAGGGGACTCGAGAATACAATGTCAAATTGAATCATATAAGCTAAGGAGACTTGATAACTTCCTTCCAAGAATATAAGGGCTAAAAATCTACCCCAGGTTGTCAAAGGATTCTATAGAAAACCCATCTCCACCCTCTAGCCTCCCTAGGGTATCCCGATATTTATCTTCACTTGGAGAAGCCCCTCTCATACTATTAATGCTCAATTATAAAGACAACCAAATCATCTAAAAACCCAACAACATGCCAAAATTGCCTCGCTGTGTGTTTTTCCACAATGATCTTTTTCTGCTAGTTGTAATTCACAGTGGTTCTTCTCTATCCACTCTTCCACAATCCGTTACTGCATAACTTTATGCCCATTCCTCTCCAGACTCATATTGCCTAATTACTAGATGATTGAATTTGTTTTCTCTTTCTCCTATGGTGGTTTTTCACCTGTTGTCCGAAATGAAATGAAAGGTCTTCTTGGTCTGTGGGGTTGTTCCATGTCTCCCCTCTCCTTTTCATCTATTGATTATAGTCCAATGACCTCTTACCCTTGCGAGATCCAAGCATAACCTCCTCAATAGTTCTTTCATGGTATTTATGTTTTGGTGTCCTCTTTTGAGTGATTTTATTCAAGGAATTATGCCCCCCTCTCCTCTTGTCCAACCTCCTCTTTAATTGTATGATCCCACTCAATTACAATGCTCACCTACCATCTTCCTTGGATTTCATAGTAATTAAAATTCCAAGCCTATACCCTCCTCAACCTCTAGAATCTATGTCTTGAAACTGAGCGCATAATTCTTTTATGAAAGTATTTACATTACAAAATGCAATTAAGTAATTGGGCTTGTCATAGGGTAAATTCGAAAGATGCAACCATACTATCATCTTTGTGACCAACATTATTGTGAGGTCAATTTCTAGAAATCATGGAGTTATGAAAGGCATGCTCTTCCCTAAATCTACATATGATAGCCTTTGTGTGAAGGAAAGAAAATAGATGGTTTACTAGTTGGTTTTTAATATCCAAGGATGGGATTTCATCCACCTTATCCACAATGTACAACCCTGGGGTGGAGGATGGTTGTTCCAATTGAAATAGCCCCTTTCCATGTGATACATGCTTATACAATGTTCCAACCATTGGATCTCTAGATTCCATGATGACCCCACACAATATGATAAATAGGAAAAGTGTAGAGTCCTAGGACATGCCATAAAAATTCAATGGTAGATAATCCTATTTTTGCTTTCCTTCACAAATAAGGAATATAGAGCTATTGGGATCCCCAAATGATGTGCAATAATCCGCTTTATGAGCCCCATATTTGTTCCTCTTGCACCCAAATCTGGATGAAATGCCCCATGATATTTTTGATTGAGATATGAAACCCATTCACTCTGGATTGAATGTCTTTGCGACCCTCTTTCCATCCATCCAATAGCTGGTCTGAAACGAGGGTTTTGTAGGGACTAGATATAGGGATATCCTCAAACCATGGATGACCAAAGAAACATGAAGCCCTCATGCTTACAATATTAAAGTCGTCAACCTCCGACGCTCTCCCACCTGACTTAACATTCATTCCCGCCTCTGGATTTGAAAAATCAACCTTGAAGACGTGCATGTCGAAATTTTCCTTCAGGTCGAATTGGGTGGTTCCTATGGATGTTGCATCATGCCTTGAAACATGGCTAATATCGCTAAAAAATGGAGACTTAGTTGCTTCAAAAGGGTCCCATAAATCTAGAAAAATTGGTTCAAATACATTGGAACAATTGCCAAAGAAGCTAGGAACTAAAGATAGTTTTGAAATGAATATCAATTTTGAAAATGTCAATGTGAGGTTAGTTTGTGCTTCCCATATTTCAAATTTGGTGACATTTGCAATGACAAGCTTAAATACTTCAACTTTGTTCATCTTGTTCACCTTAGACCAACAATCGACATAGGCCTCCTTTCTCTTGAACACATTTGAAGAAATCTCATCCAAATCTCTTCCATTTTTGTGCACTTTATGGCTATTCGTCATTGAATTCATCTTGCAACCCTTTTCTTATTGTGAGAATGAAGTCACAAGAGCCACAACAAAAGATCCAACTTTTTAACCATGAAAGCAACAAGGTTGTAATAACCCTTGGCCTTTAGCCATGACAACTCCTCCCACTTTCTTTTGCTTATTATTATTAAAAAATAAATCAGGTAAGCCCCCTACATGGCTGTGATGCCAACAACGCAGGCGTCATGTCGAAAACCCTTTAGCATTAGGGCCATATGGGGGGTTGATTCCTGGATTCAAACCCCGCTTAAAACACAACCACCCTACTAATAACCTTTTGGCACTAGGGTTGGGTGAGGGGTTGCTTTGGTTTTTTTAATTATTTTTTTTTCAATTTTTTTGTTTGTATATCTCTATATATATTTATTAGTTTTTTATTAATTTATATTTTAATATATTTTTAAAATTATTTCTATATTTTAAATATTTTTAAAAATTGTATAGAGATTATTCTATTTTTTATTTTATATTTATTTTATGTTTCTTTCTTTTTCTAATTTGTTTGTTTCTTTTTCTATTAACAATTTCTCAATTGAAGTTTCAAATAATAAAAGAAATAACAAAACCAATCCATGGTATGACAAAGATTGTAAAAGTGTGAGGAGAGAAATTATGGAAGTTGTTGATGAATCTCTTAAAATGGGCAAGATAAAATTATACAAAGCCCTAACTAAAAGGAAAAAGAGGCAGTACATTCGCCAATGATAGGAGAATCTCTTACACCTCTCTAAGGTTGCTCCTAAGAAATTTTGGAAGCAGATTCTAACTAGGAAGACTAAAGATAATAAAAAATTGCTCTTCATGATTGGAATTCCTATCTTAAAAAGCTTTATGAATATCCAAATGTTATGGATAATTTGGAAACCCTGCTCACAACGAAAGAAGTTTTCTCTTTAGAAGACATTAAGTTTGGGTTAATCACCTCGCTAATGGGAAATCTAAGGACATTGAAGGTTACCAGGCGGAAATCTTAAAAATTGGAGGTCCTGTCCTCATCCCCCACATGCACAATCTTTTCAAGCAAGCAGTCAAGCAAGGGTTCCCTAAACCTTAGGCTGAAAGCCTCATTATCCCTATTTTCAAAAGTGGGGATACAAATAACCCCTCTAATTATCAGAAAATTATGATCAACCCTCTCTTAGCCAAGTTATATGGTAGTATTTTGGAAAAGAAGTTAAGCATATGGTTTGAAAGTGAAGGTAAGCAGCAGTCGCAGGGATGTTTACCTGGGCCAAGCCCGCTCACCTTTTGATTTTTTTGTTTTGCTGGGAGCGAGGGCAAACAACGAAGCCTTCAAGTAGCAGCAATCAGGGAACCCTATGGAGGGTTGTAAAGGAGGGAGCCCCACTCCCTCCTTCAAGAAGGCCGTGGCCAGTAGAGGCAAGAAACCTCTAGAAAATGCTAGAGGAACTAGGGATGAAGGGAAAAGAAACATGGAAGAGGAAACAGAAGAAGACATAAATAAGGAAACGAATGGCACAAAAGACAAAGAGGAAGAAGACAAAAGATAGGGAACTAAAGACAAAAAACAGAAAGGACCTTGCAAACCCAGAGGAAAGATAACACCCAGGGTCATTTTAAATGATCCAGCTCTGCAGGTGCACAGGGAACACATGCAGATGTATGCCATCATCTGTAAGTTCATGGGACTATGGCCCACTGAAAAAGCTTTACAATCGTGGATTAAATACCATTGGAAACCTAAAGGGAGCATAGATCTACATCTTGGGTCTAAGGGTTTCTTTATATTGGTGTTCACAAATATTGAAGACAAGGATAAAATATTTGAAGGAGGGCCTTACTTCTATGCTGCAGTGGGACTCTACATGAGACCATGGAAGATGAATTTTGTTCCAGAAAGGGAAAATTTTACTTCAGTTCCGGTCTAGGTAAGGTTCTATTCTCTACCTCTTGATTACTGGCAAAATGAATCGCTAGCTGCCCCAGGCAATAAATTAGGTCGCTATGTTAAAGCCTTTGATGCCACTAGAAGGGGCAAATACACATCCTTTCCCAGAATATGTGTAGAAATGGATCTATTAGGATCTCTACCAGATGAGGTGATCTTGGAAGTTTATGATGAAGAACGGGTGCAAACAGTAGACTATGAACACATTCCATTCAGATGTCGTAAATGTCATGAACATGGACACGTTTTCAGAGATTTTCCACTCAGTAAAGAAGTAAACAAGGGCAAAACTAACACAATGAAAGATATAGACAACTTCCACAAAAGTGGTGAATCGAGGTAAAGGAGGTAAAAGAGGACTGAAACAACCTCAAAACAAAGGAAAACAATCTAGACAGAATAGATTCCAAGTGCTTCAGGAAGAGGAAGAGATCACAAAAGAAGATCAAGCAATGGAAGCAAGTACTGTAGAAAAGGAGAAGGAAGAAAACGGAGAACAAACACAAAATATTGAGTACCAAAAAGAAGCTGCAATGAGTGATGCTAAACAAGAAATGGATCAGGAAATGACCCAAAATGAAATGGACCTGGAGGACCATGAACTATAGGAAATTCCTGATAAAGAAAACCTAGATCTAGAAGGGTTCTCGATGCAGGGAACCACGGGAGGAGTGGATTCGTTACCTCAAGAAGAGCTCAACAGAATACAATAGTTGTTTCTATGGAAAACGCAGGCTAAAGCACCGGAAAGAGGAAAACCCATCGATAAGCAGAACAATAGAGGTGTGAAAACGATGAAAACCACTCTAGGACTGGCCACTAGAGACCCAGGCAAGAAAAGAGGTAGGAAAAAGCAGAATGAACTTTTGATGGAGTGTGGAAAGCTGATGATTGGTTCAGGTAAGATGAAATATCTAGCTAGCTACTCCTTTACAAATCTTTAATAATGAAGTTCACATCTTAGAATATTAGAGGTCTAAGGAGTAGGAGAAGCCAAAGAATGCTTAGCAATAGAATGAAACAAGAAACACCGGATATAATTTTCATCCAAGAAACAAAATGTTCCATTCAAAAATTAAGACAAATTCATAGCAAATGACTCACCAGATTTGAGTTTCTTGAAGTCAAAGAAGAGAACACAGCAGGGGGAATACTCACCCTATGGAACCCCCACAAAATAGGCATTCTGGATGCTGAGGTTCCAGAAATTATTTATCAGTTGTTATTCAACTGATAGGAGAAAGGGACACCTTTCTAGTCACAAACGTTTATGGTCCTCAGAGGATAGACGACAAACTCAGGTTTCTAGATTCCCTGGTGGCTCTCAAGGACAAACATGCAGAGATACCCTAGATCATGTGAGGGGATTTCAACATGATCAAATCTCTATCGGAGAAAAAAGGTGGAACAAGAGCTCTAAGTAAAGACTCCTTAGCTTTCCAATCCTTTTCAGACAATATGAATCTTGTTGACACTAATTAGAATACTGGCCTCTTTACTTGGAATAACAAAAGGGGAGGAGGTTCCCATGTTGCCTCTAAGTTAGACAGATTCCTCATCTACGAGAATCTTATGCTGACAGATAAAGAGGTAACAACGCGAGTTCTTCCCTTTGGAGGCTCAGACCAATAGCCAATTCAGTTGGAGATTAAGGGTATAGGCACTCCCAGGAACAAACCCTTCAGATTTGAAAATATCTGGTTGTCGCACCCAGACTTCTTCGGCAACATAGAAAAATGGTGTTTAGAATATTTGCATATTCAGGGGACTAGAATGTACCTTCTTCACAAAAGACTAAAGCACATCAAGCTCCGTCTTGAAGAATGGAACAAGAAGGATTTTGGTAATAGTTTTGAGGAGAAAAAAGTCGTTGAGAACAAAATGCGGGTTCTCAACCAAGCTCTGATCAGGGAAGGCTTTGCTAAAGGCATTAGTGATCAAGTGGATAAACATTTTGAAGAATGGGAGAATCTATATAAACAAGAGGAAATATTTTGGAGACAAAATTCCAGAGTTCAATGGCTCAAAGAAGGAGAGTGTAACACTAAGTTTTTTCATGGAACCATGATGGCCAATAGAACTCACAACAGAATCTCTTCGATCAAGAATGAGGAGGGGGAGCTTCAGATCTCACATGAAGCTATATAAATTGTGTTAGTCCACCACTTCCAAGGTATAACCCAGGAGAACAATTCAGATAGAGAGCAATTCATTAGGGAGGTTACGAGCAATATACCGAAACTGGTGTCCAGAGAGGACAATTTCAACCTTAATAGACCAGTAACAGAAGTGGATCTTAGTGAAGTCCTCAAAGAAATTTAGAATGGTAAAGCACCAGGCCCGGATGGTTTTAATGTGGAATTTTTCAAAGCATGTTGGAATATTGTTAAGCATGACATTTTGAATGTTGTGAAGGACTCCAAGTTAAACAAAACCATTCTGAAAGTGCTCAATACATCCTTCATCACCCTGATCCCCAAACAAAACATTTCTCATACACCAGATAAATATAGACCCATAGCCCTATGAAATGTAATTTATAAGATTATATCCAAGGTTGTGGCTAACAGAATCAAGCCTTTGCTTCCAATTCTTGTTTCAGGGGAACAATCAGGTTATGTGGAAGGCAGACAAATTCTTGATAACATCTTTAAAGCTCAAGAGGTGGTGCACTCATTTACTAGCAAGAGGCAAGCATACATGATCATGCAATTAGATATTGCCAAAGCTTATGACAAGGTAAACTGCGCCTACATCAAGAAAATGCTGATTGCGTTTGGATTTGATCATAATTGGGTCAGATGGGTGATGGCACTGGTGACCTCCTCCAGTTTTTCTATATTAGTTAATGGCTCTCTGTCTGAGATTTTCAGACCTTCAAGAGGCCTTAGGCAGGGAGACCCGCTCTCTCCCTTTCTTTTTATCATCATGATGGAAGGTCTGGGTAGGGCAATAAAGCAGGCGAAAGCAACAGGAAAGATTAAAGGTCTGCAACTAACTGAAAATGGTCACGTCCTGACTCACCAACAATTTGTAGATGATACCATGTTACTGGGACTCCCCACAGTCAAAGAAGCTACAACCTACAAAAAAATTCTGAATCTCTTAGCCTTGGCTTTAGGTATGGAAGTTAATCTCTCTAAATCAAAAATCTTTTTCTTCAATACCAATATTGCTATTTAGAAAAATATCTCCAAAATTCTAAGCTTTCAAAGGGTTCCCTTCCTTCAAAATATTTGGGAGTTACTCTCACTGCTAAATCAACGCTCAAAAGTATTTGGGAACCTTTGATCAATAAGTTGTAGGATAAAGTCAGTAAATGGACCATCAGATCTTTAAATCTAGCAGTTAGGTTAGTACTTACTAAAGTTGTTCTACAAGCAATCCCTATTTTTATGTTATCTTCCCTCCCAGCTCCAAAAGGAGTCCTTCCGCAATTCAGAAATATTCAAAGAAACTTCCTCTAGGGCAAGGATGAGAATAGGAAGAAATGGGCCTTAGTGTCTTGGGAAAAAATTTGTAAACCCAAGAACCATGGAGGGTTAGGTTTGGATGATCAGGAGATACTCAACAAAGTTCTAGGGGCCAAACTTTGGTGGCATTGGGTTCAACATCCAGAGACTCAATGGGAAAATATCTGGAAAGAAAAATATGCTAGCTCCCGGCAAACCAATGATCTCATAAGAATGTTAGGTAATATAAAGGGCTCATACATCTGGAACAAAGACTGGGAGAATAGAAGACTAGTACAAGAAAATAACTTCTAGGAAATCAGAGAAGGAAATCTTGCTCTTTTCTGGGAAGATAAGTGGTAATAGGAATCAATTTTGTTAAAAGAAGACTTCATGGTTCTTAAGCAGGAGTTAGATTCCCAAGGATTAATTAAGGTAAAGGACTTATGGAATCATTCTCACCATACGGAAAAGTGGAGAATCTAGAGAAACATCGACTGCAGAGATAACAATCTCCTGAAAACAAAAGCAGAGGAGCTCAAGAAAATAATAGATCAAAGGAAGATCTTAGTTGCCGAGGGACAAGATCAAATAAGATGGGGCAACAACAAAGAGGGCACCTTTAATATTAAGGAAGCTAAAGGCATTCTCCTTGAGCTAGATCCCCAAGTTCTGAACAAAATCTGGTAAAACCTTTGGAGGCACCAAGGGTGGATGAAAATAAAACTCTTCATGTGGTTGGTTTATCACAAGAAAATACTAACTTGGGACAACATCAGGAAGAGAGGTATTCAGGGGCATTCAAGATGCTAGCTCTGTGAGGCTCAAGAAGAAACTATGGAACATTTACTCAATAGCTACATTTTCACTTCCTGGTTATGGGACACTTTTGCAAGAATATTTTAGCAATCCGATAGTGACAGAGGGAGCATTATTAATACCCTTAACAATTGGAGAAGAAAATTTTCAGATTATGAAATTCTCAGCTCAGCATGGGCTCTCACTCCAAGCTTCATTATATGGAACGTTTGGAAGGAGAGGAACAAAAGAATATTTAAGGATGAAAATAATCCCCCACATAGTATGTTAGAAATAATCCTAAAATAGCTCAAGGAGACTGTGGGATCAACGGTTCACAACTACCCTAAAAAACCTCCCTCGAATTTAGATTTAAAAATTCTCAGGCAGCCGGGGATGCAGAGGTTCACTCCTCTAGGCCAAGATAGGAAGGTTATTTCTAGGAATACAGAGAAGGAATTCTGGCATCCTCCTCCAGAAGGCTATTTAAAATACAACATTGATTGGGCTTCAAAAGGGAACCCGGGAACAACTAGGTATGGAGGTGTCCTCAGAAATGCAAAGGGAAGTATTATATCCATCTTCCATTAGCACCTAGGTACAACCACCAACAACATGGCTATGGAGAAATGCCTGTATTTTCTGAGTCAAGACAACTGTTTCAATGTCATGATAGAGGTAGATTCTGAGTTAATCATGAACTCAGTGCAAAAAATAAATAATGGAACTGCGCCGGAGAAAGTCTCGAAACATTGGAAATTAATTCGGGTCTTCCAAAGAATTTAGAGCCATCTTTAGGGCCTTCACTCTGTCAATTTCCACCATGTTTACAAAAAGGTTAATAAGCTGGCGGATCTTCTAGCCAACCAGGGGGCCAGCTACATAGAGGATAAAGTGTCGATGAAGTGACAAGAGTTGCGGCTGGGCAGACTGAAAGCCCTATGTTGCGAGCAAGTAGAAGAAGATAGGGAAGTGTTTAGACATAAAGCCATGGAGGCCAACTAGAATTGATTTATCCCCTGAATGTGTCATTAAGATCTGGTATACTGTTCTTTGGCGGGAAGAAGACCATGTCAGGACACCCATACTCCAGGAGTTAGCGAGATGAAGATCTCTTTTTATCAGAGGCAACGAATATATTCCCACAAGTCCTCGTTCAGTGGAAATCCTCTAACCTTTACAAGGTTCCAGGTTTACGAGAGGGAGATTAACAGGTGCAAGAAGAACCCTGTTTTGTTCGGCTGCCAGAATTTTTAGAAATCGGGGTCCTCGCATGTTAATCCACCTCCCAGGCAGTTTTTGACTGGTCACACCGCTTTCAAGTGGAAAACGATTTTGGTGATTTCGCAGTGATTCCATTCAAAATATGACACATGGTAGGGTGGGGGTCGCAAAAACCGCCCTTCTTCACACACTAAAGTTGGACCATCTTATCTGGTGCGATATCATTCTCATCTGTAGGTCTTAGTCAGAGAGGATCAATGGTTGAGCTTGATCGTGCAGAACCGTTAATCTTCGGTCTTCTTGGGCTGAGTGATATCCTCCTAAGCCATTGATCTCATTGCTTTTTTTGGACAACTCAGATGGTTCGGGCTTTTTCAGGAGTGGGGTAGTGGGAAAGTTCATGGGCTTTTAGGGGGGCAGGCTATTTTCCTGTTGGTTGTTCCTTGGGTTCGATTCTTTCATTGTAAGTCTAGGAGGTTTAGCCCTTGGTGGCTTGGGCTTTTCGTTCTTTTCTGTTTCCTTGGCGTCGGGTAGACGTTTGTAAAAATTGTACACTATTTTTCGGCTTAATGCAATAGAAGGACCCACACTTTCTTTAGCAAAAAAAAAGAATGTGAAGGTAAGTGGGCTAAAGGCCAATCAGGTTTCAGAAGGCACCACTCAACAACAGACCACCTCGTTACGCTTAGGATCATTGCGGAGGAATGTCGTAATGATAAATCCAATTTATTTTGTTGCTTTGTGGACTTTAGAAAGGCTTTAGATACGGTTCCTAGATACAACCTTTGGAAATGATTAGAAGAGCTAAAGGTTCCTCTTGAGTTAAGAGCTGCTGCTATAAGGTTATACGAGAATGTAATTACCAAACTAAAGAGAAATGAGGAGTGGTCGAAAGATATTATGTGTAACATCGGAGTTAAACAAGGTTGCCCCCTCTCCCCTACCCTATTTAGCATTTACATTGATAAGCTCGAAGGCTATTTAGAGGAAGCAGGATGTGAAGGCATGGTCTTAGCTGGGATAGTCGTCATCCTTCTTCTCTATGCTGAGATATTGTTCTTTTCGCAAGGTGCTCATCTGATCTTGATAAGCAACTAAAGCTTCTTAAAGATTTCTTCTCTACTATGGGTATGACTGTTAACATTGACGAAACAAAAGTTATGATTATCAAATCCAAGAAGGACACTTACGCTAATTTTATGTATGACAATAATAACTTGGAGGAAGTGTATTCTTACAAGTACCTAGGAATTGATATTCATCATGAGCTCAACTGGAACCATAGCATTGAGAAAAGGATTAATGGGGGGTGGAAAGCTTATTTTGGTCTTGAAAATAATTGAAAAATAGCAAACTTCGTAATGTGGGATAAAAATAAGTTCCTCTTTGAAACTTTAGTCACTCCTGTTATCTTATATGGCTGTGAGGTTTGGGGTTATAGCATCTCCAGAGAATCATGGAGAAATATTGAGCAAATCCAAAAGCGTTTTATAACTTATAACCTGAAAATTAAAAGTAATACACCCTATCCTATTCTTGTTATAGAAGAAGGTCTTTCCCCTATTGAGAGGCTAGCTATGATTAGGTTTCTGTTGTACAAGCACAAACTCAACAACATAGATGATCATAGACTTCCTAAGCTAGCTTTAAATTCCAAAAGTAATACACCCTATCCTATTCTCGTTATAGAAGAAGGTCTTTCCCCTATTGAGAGGCTAGCTATGATTAGGTTTCTGTTGTACAAGCACAAACTCAACAACATAGACGATCATAGACTTCCTAAGCTAGCTTTAAATTCCAGCCAAAACCACCTAAGGCTCAATCGAGGGTGGCATAAAGACACAAGGGCCTGGTTAAACTATTGGGAGATCAACGAGAATGATGCATTGAAAAACATAAATAACATTAAAGATATTGTTACTTCTAAGTTCAAAGAAAAAATGTGGTGTGAGAAAGATTTAGCGGCTAAAAGAAAATTAAGTTATTATAAGAAGGTCATCAACCCCACCTTAGAAGATCAAAAGTATCCCTCTATTTTAACTAGCTCAAAGAAGAAAATTAATATAGCAAAGATTAGAACGAATTCTCATGAGCTCCATAGTGAAACAGGT